>JAHREE010000257.1:974675-997763 GCA_033628505.1 Tringa tobata
GGGGTGGGGTGTAGACTAGATTGCAAGGGGTGGGGTGGTTTTTTGTTTGCTTTTAAGACACTAGATTTTTATTTACACTTCAGAAAATATATGCATTTAAGCAACCCTTTTTACTTTTTTTCCCCCTCCAGATTGCCTGTATTTTTAGCAGGAAAATCATTGTATGATGCCTATCATCATTTGATAAGCTGGTTTTACTAGCTTTAATAATACCATGATCACCCTTGATCAACCCTTATGGAAGAGCCAAAGGTACATTCTAAAGAGCTAATACAAACTCTGAGTTGCTTACTGTGAGACCAAATGAAAGTAACTATTCAGAATCTGCCATTAACCACATTTTTTGGACACAGATACAATTTAATCAAACTAGATATTAGGAAACAAATCTTTACTTAATGTAAACCTGTGAAACATCCCCTAAAATGGATGGTCCCTTATGGTCCTTAGGAATATGGTTTAGTGATTTTTATTGCCCTTTTTTTTTTTTTTTTGGTCAGAGTTAGGCTGATGGTTGGACTAGATGATCCTTAAGGTCCCTTCCAACCTAGATGATTCTTTGAAAATCTATCTAGGATGAAGATCTGCTTCTCTACTTTTAAACTCCCCTTTGTACAAGGTACAGCCAGTAAGAATACCGCACCTCAGTGCAGTGCCTGTCTTATTAATAGAAACATTTTTTTTTTTTTTAGGATTATATTCACTTTCCTCTCTTATCTTAGAGATAAAACAAGATATTTCAGGCACAGAGGGAACCAATAGGCCCTAAATGCAAGTAACCTCTGTAACAATTTAGATGCATCATTTCCACTGCATGAAATCACACATGTTCAGAAAACCTTTACAAGGCACTTGCATTAAAAGGTACAATGAGTTTTACTTCATTGAGGTCAATAGATTGATTCCAGGAAGTTAGTTTCCAATGATGGAAGATTTTCTGCTTAAGGGTATTAGATTTTAACTAGTTAAGACAAAGAAATTCAGAATTTTGTACACCAGATGGCAATGTACTATTAAAAATGGCCGAATGAACTGTTTCATGGAGATCATTAGATTATTGCTGCTTATTTCCTAGTACTGTACTGATTAACCTGTCACTGGAAATGAGACCAAACCAGAAGATGAGCAGATCTGACTCTCCACCCAAAACTCACAGCAGAGACCCTCTTTTCAACAGGGTAGAATGTCAGCTTCTCTTTTTTTAAAGGGCAATTTTTAGTATTATATACTGCAATAGCTTAAAATGAGATTTCAGATTTATGTGAGCAGTTGCATTATAGGTGTCTTTTGAGAATTTCTAGAACAGTCTAAAGAAAAAGGATGTTCAGCACAAAAAGCTGTAGTAAAACAACATTATTGTCCAGCTGCAAGTCAGCAAGTCTACAGGGGTTCATCTGCAGTCTTCATCTGACAACATTCAACCTTGTGCTAAACCCTGTTAAAGAAAGGTGCCTAACAACATTCAACAGAAGAAAAACTCAAGGCATACGTGAAACCCTAAAAATTTCCTTCTGTATGAAAAAAAAAACAAACAAAATTGACTGTATTTCTTCAATTTTTCTTCTCAGCAGTGACACAGCCAACAGCTAAACCACACTGGCACAAGCTTTGTGTGGTGACTGTGTGTTTTACAATCCTGAAAATAGAGGTTTAAGCCTAAAAATCATATAAGTATTTAGCACACCACCTCAATAATTAAATCTGTTTCTCACATAAATTACTTTCTTCATCTCCATGCAGTGAATTGCTTTTAGCCTTGTTCTTCCAGCGTGGAAGAAAATTCAAATGAGTCCCCAAACATAGTAAACAGAACTGTACCATTCCCCAAGGAGAGCAATCTGAGCAAATGTTTGTTCCAGCACCTGAAGTTTCACCATCTCCAGACACAAACATTCCCTTACCTGTAGATGTGATCTTTGTCTCCCAGTAGCAGACTTATATGTCGTCAGATATTCAGCGTGGATCCAATCTTCCAGGGTCTTGATCAGATCTCAGCTTTCTACAGTGATGGCTGGGAAACTTGCTGATTGTTTCTTCCAAGGGTCCCGTCTTAGTCACCCAGCTGGAAGCCAGTATTAATCCTGCTTATCACAACAGCTTTGTTTCAGCGCAATTGCAGGTTCCTCTCTTCCACCTTTTATCAGCTCCACCCAGCTAGACCATAGCCCTGCCTGCCACAGATTTGCAGCCTGTTCCATATCCGAGTCTCATTCCAGGAGGAAAATAGCATTCTTGCTTTTTCCTTCGGGGATCACTCCTCAAGGCGTCTTGTGACCTAGGAGTTATCATGAGCCATAGCACATTCCACATTTTCATTGAAGCACTGCAGGTCTTCAGGCTGCAAGTACAGGTTTTACTGCCACTTCTGCTTCCCAAGGGATGCGTTGCTTTCTGGTTATTTCAGGCCCACTTAAAAACACACCATTTCTACAAAGAAAGTCTTTGCAGGGCACTATGTCCGAAAATTCTTCTTAAGAACACAAAGGAAAATTGTAGGCCACGTTTATCTGTCTTAACTTCTGAAACCAAAACCCTGAGTGTGGGCTTGAAGTGAGTAGCAAAGCATCTCTGGATGGAAATCTGTGGGACAAGGTAAGAAAGGCCCTCTGAGGCTCTCTAAAGGTTTTAGGTGACATGAATCTCCTTCTGAAACTGCTTCACTAGCGATCAGTGCCTCTCTTCTACCTAAAAGTATGTACTCGCCTCTTTTGCAAAGCCTCTGAGAAATATGCATGACCTGAAAGTAGATAGTCATGGCTATAGGGAAATAAAAATACAATCAGGTAGATAAAGCCACTGCGGAGAATTGTAAACCTTTCACTCACTTGCAATGAACAACCCCTCCCAAAAAAAATCCCATGGAAAATTAAAATTACCCCCCCCCCCCCCCCAGTAAATGAAGTGCTCAGCTATTTACAGTTAGTTTTAATGTGTCTACACATATAGAAGACACGCTATATGAGTAACTGATGTTTTTGATTTGGTGGCTGACCTCCTATCCACAGCTGCACATAGAGAGATGTGTACACCACCTGCTTTGGGTCACTCTCCCTTCAGCCACAGGGGTTTGTTCTCCAGGTTGCCCACACCATTTACAAGCTCTGTTGCTCCTGACATGACTTTAAGTGCTGATGGAGAACCAGTCAGTCCAGGGATGCTGCAACAGATTGCACAGGTGGGACCCCAGCAGGTCTTTCTATCTCTGCATGAAATAGTTCTGGGTCACATGAAACTAACCTTCCACAGATAAAATAAAAGTCAAAAAAATCTGCCAAGAATGACAAAGTACTTTTCGAAACATATCAGCTACCCTTCTAATGTAGTAATTTTGAGACTAAGCTAAGCCAGGATTGATTATTTCTTTAACCTCGTATTCCCTTCAGAAGCAGTCCATTCCAGGAGTAAGACACCAGGAACTACTGTCAATGTCATGATGTGCCTCTCTCAAGCCATGACACATTTGCAGAAGCAAGGGGTTAAAAAAAAAAACAGAACAACAAACCAACCCAAATACTGTTAAAATGAAAATCTATGCACAATACCAACTATTTAAAAGCAAAAAAACCCACAAACAACCCACCCAACCCCACAAGTAAAACTTCATATTTTCAAAGCATGTTCATTTTCCTCCATTTTTAGCATATATTAACAAAGATTAATTTTTTCTTATTGTTTCTGTCTCAAAATATCACTCTCAATTATTAAAAAAATTAGATTCAGAAAGTGAGTCACATGGGATGCCATCTCAATTTTTTTAATGCATGTGCTGATTCTTCCTGCTCATTTCAATCAATAAACAAATCACTTTGGGTTTCACTGATATGAGGAATTGTGTCGTACAATTATTGACCTAAAAAAGCATTTACGAAATAAATTCTATGTGCCTGGACAGTGGACACTACATACTGTTTTCAGCTAATGTATACATATGTTGTCCATATGGCTAGAAGTTTTAAGCCTCTCCTGAACATTTACAAATATTTTCCAATATAACATCCATGTTATTCACCCTGCCTATTCTTCCCAACATGGGGATTTCTTGATTTTTATAGAAAAGCTAAATATTTTTAAAGTGTCAGCTATAAATACCATCCCCTCTATGCTGCAATATTTTTAAGGGATTTTTGGATACAGTTTTGTCTTTAGATGTGCAATCAGAACTCAGAAGGGGAGTCCAGCTTCTGCTTTCACATAATAACAAGTTCAATTGTTCATAGATTTGATTTTAATGGGACAATATACAGTGTAATATTTATTTATCATCTAGGTTATCTTCCAAACAGGGAAATAAACACCTATTAACAGAAATTGAAAAAATAAGGTACATGCAGTGAGCATTGTGTGCAAACTCATTGCAATGCCACTGATTGTGAAGGACGTACAAAGAGTCTAGGTCAAAGAAATAAAAGCTGTGACTATTAAACCCGGCTCCAACTCCTTTGTCTTTATATACTTGTAGCAGTCCAAAATAAAATCTAACCACTTACATAAAAGCGTCCAAAAAAAGAGTCTAAAAGAGTCCAAACCAACGGTATTTTCCTCCTATTTTGCAACATTTCTGACGATAACTCTTTTCACGTAGCCCTAACAAGCATTGCCAACGCTAGAAGTACATTGAGGTGAAAATACCGTATAACACACAGTATATGTTGATTATGCCTACCTTTGCAGCTATAGGTGGGACATTTCTGAGTCTTAACCTGATCCACTAATTCATTACAGTCAAACCATAAAGACAGGGAGCTTAACTTCAACAGCAAAACCTGGCTGGGAACCTGATTAAAAATGTTGGCAGCTAATTCATGTTGCCATCGCTGGCTGTTACCAGTACCCAAGCCAATTAGTCTAAGCAAGCTCAGCTGTGCCTGCAGAAATAGGCTCACATTTTAATTGCATGAGGATTTTTAATAGTCTGAGCATCTATTTTAAAATTGCTGGGGAATAACTGAAGAAATTGCTAAATGAAATTCAGAAAGTTAAGGTTGACAGGTTTATACTTGCTATAGCATTTTTCCTTTTTGAATTTCACTCTATTCTCAGGCCACCTCCATTTAGCTCTTGTCAGTGAGTAGGCTTTGCCAAAACCAGCAAAATACTCTGGCAAATAAACCTGTGGGCTGCCATTATCAAAGCGAGTCATGGCTCAGGTAACCTCTATCTGAAAATAACCAACGCAGAGTGTCATAAAGTAGTCTGATTTTCAGAAATTTTGTGCGATTACGCACTCCTCCCACTACAAGTCAATCCTTTTAAGGATCTTAAATTGGCTATGAATGGTTACTAGTCAGTCTTGAGAATACGGGCCTTCTCTCTCCCACATGGAGACTCTGTAGAAGAGGTAGGACCTGCCCATGTCTTCATTTTATAGCAGATGGCAATAAGGTAATTAGTTTGTACCAAGGAAATTAACATCATCTGCAATTTACTTCAGCACATGGTGAACAGACACAGTCTGCAAAAAGAGAAAACATCGTGTTATTAAAATACATTTTTTTATTTATTTCAGAAATCAGGAATTCAAGGAAGACAAAATTGCATATTTAACACTAAAAAACCCAGGTGAAAGGAGCGACCTTCATCTACTTCTACAATAACATTAGTTCTTGAATATTCCTTTTAAAAACACATGGGATTGCTCTGCAAATGTAAAGTTGAACAACAACTTGATATAATTCAGAATTAGCTCATGGTAGTACAGGGAAAAAAAACCCAGAAAACCTATATTTGTCCTAATCTTTTGCTGCATAAGTAAAAATCCTAAATTCTAAGCAACCAGAAATTCCAATTAAATCAGCTTATCTAAGAAAACTTCTTTTACCAAATAAAACATTTTTTAGTAACAAAAGTTTTGATCCTGGTGCTCAGGGTCATGGTTTGATGATGACATCTCGCGATGCAGCTGCTAGACCTGAGCTCTTGGCCGGAAAAAAAATGACCCCGAAGTCTGTGACACATTAAGTACATCTCACGTGGGTCAGACAACAACGTTTCTGTGCTGCAAACACACGTGTTTAGTGCATAACGTATTAACTGTACACTGTTAAACACAGAGCAATGGAAACTTGCATCTAACCATGTACGGTAAATTAGAGTTTATATTTCAGCTCATTTGCAAAGTAAGGGAAGCGGAAGAGCCTGCAATAAACACTTGTCCACTTTGTTAAACATCATCAATAAACGAACCAGCAGTGCAGTTCCTGCTTAGGGGTATCACGTCCTTACGTGGAGCCTCACGACAGAGCAAAGTCAAATAAACTAGGGGCCACTACACACTTCCCTTGTCTCCTGTCACTCTTCCCACTGATGTCTGCATATAACCACATTGGCCTACTGCTGGGAACACCTATTGTCCGGGGAGTGATTGCTTCCCAGCGCAGTAAAGAAATCAGTGTTATCACTCAGCAGAGAACGCACTTTGCCCATAACAAGTATTTAAGAACCAACAAAAGGAAGTACTTTTTCACACAACACGTAATTACATTTTGGAACTCATTGCCACAGGATGTTGTTAAGGCCAAAAGCAAAATGGAGTTAAAGAAGAGATTAGACAAATTCATGGAGAAAGAGTCCACCAGTGGCTATTAAAATATGATGGTCCAGATGCTGCCTCTAGCTCAGGAAATCCCTGAGCCATTGATTGCCAAAAGCCGAGGAGAGAGGAAGGGACATATAACAGCAAGATAAGACTCAGTGCTGGTGTACTATTCTTTTGTCGGATACTTAGGAAAAAAAATAAAAATCAGTCTTATACGGTATCCTGTCAGTCCTACTCACAAACTTTGGTTCTCAAGGTATCCAGAAATTAACGAATTTTGACTAAGACCTCATGACATTCGTGGAAATAGGCAGATCAACAGAAGACAGATTTTTTTAATGCCTCAAAGCTGCAGTGTCATCTCAGCTTTTATTAAATATTTACCCAAGACACAAATACGTAGGAGATTCAACTGCACTGAAACTCGGTTCATAGTGCTATGTGCTATTATAATTTATAAATACTTCATAACTTGTTACAATAATTGCAACTGAATGAAAGCTGTAGTGAAGCAGATAATGAATGTTTAACACTCAACACAGACTTAAGGTCACATAAAAAACCTAAATAATCCAAAACCCAGAGTCAGGCCAGCTGCTGAAATGCAATCAATACATGCCATGAAATAAAACAAGGAGAAAACCACCCTTAAAACCAATAAGAAATAAAGTTGTTTACATTTGATAGTCAAAATGTACATATTCCATTACCATTCATTTCTAGTCACATGCCATAAAGTCACATCTGCACCAAATGTTCTACTCCCTCTCTTTGAACTCCTTTGAAAAGTTTCCTTGGTCTTTTTAAAGGAGTGTAAAAAAGAACTCAGACAACTAATTCAAGATCTGTTTTGTTTCTTGCCAAGATTTCCTTCCAGATTACTAAGAGGGCCTCAAAATTTAGCTAAACAAAATAATAGTGTTGGAAAAAAAATTAGTGATTAATTTGAAAAAAAAAAACATGCTTCTTGGCCAAAAGGAAAGAAACTAATAGGAGACAAAGGCAATAGCTGAAGTACTTCCTTATAGAAATAAGCATAAATGAATGTCAACACTGATTGCTTATAGTCAGCACACATGATATGAAATTGTATTAACTCTATGTGTGTATGTGGCAGACCACTACACACACAACCATTTGAAAAAGTCAATGCTGGTTCATGATTTAACCTTGTATCCAGCAAAAAATCTTCATGGCATTCCTGAGAGAGTTAGAGAGTCTATAAAAGATTAAAAAAAAAAAATAATCTGTCTTGTTAGAAGTTATTGCCCATTGGGGAAACTCTAAACCTGAACACAAAGCGTCAGTACAGAAAGACTACAATGCTTGGCCAGGAAACAAGCAGGCCTATGGGATTGCCTTTTGGATTGACTCTGACTTCAGCATATTTATTTCTGAATCTGAAAATTTCTAGCCAGTAATAGTCCAAAACCACAATTTCGTCTTGTAGTATTACATCAGAAGTGTTTTATATACAGCCCAACTTACAGTACCTTATAAACGGAAATAAATCAATGAGAAAGCCCTGAAGACCAAACTTATTACAAAGGGCTCAGTCCTTGCTTGCAGTCTCAGTGAGTTCAATAAGGCAGTTCACGTGTTTAAGCGCAAAGGCTCAGAACACCCCAGGGAAAACGAAGAGTGGATAATTGTTTCTAACATATCATTTACATGTTGTGAGCTACTCCCAGATGGCCACAGGGAAGTCTGCACTAATTCATGGCTTCAGACACAGAGAGGTGAGGAGTCTGGATAATAACTCGACGTTCAGGGAATACAGAATACTAAGACTTGCTTGAGACAGTAAATTTCAATTTTTTATTTTTTTTTTAACAAAGTAATGAAAATTACATCTGCAATTGTCTATGTCAGGCAATCTATTTGTCAATATGAAGGAAACTCTTTCTGTGGAAATGCAATAAATATTGAAATTGTTTTAGGAAAATAACCCTTCCAGTGCCTGGTGGGCCCGGTGAGTGTCTCACGGTGTGTGCACAAGGCAGACAGCTGCAGTCTCGTGCCTGTACCACCTCCCTTGCCCTTCTACACTGCAAAGCTGACATCCCCACCCAGCTCAGTTAGAAGGAAGTGTTTGATTAGACCTCGAGTCCATTCATATATATTTAGCAATGACAGTACTCAGGGAAAACCACACATGTGTCACTGAGATGAATATCTGCTAAGATACTCCCGTATCATTTTACATTGATATCAAAAGAATTTCTACTTGAAGTAAAAGCCCACCAATTTCCATTTTTCCAGCAATCATATAATTGCCTGCTGTAAGCCAGTTGGAGTCTACTGGAGTCTTTCCAACTGGTTTAATATGTCTGGGGACGAAATATATCAACCGAAGTGACTAGGTAGTAACACTAGGGCAGATTGCCTGGGACTCCAGATGAGCTTCCCATCAATTTCCCACAGCTCTTCTCCCCAAACAGCTTTCTGATTAGGAAATAGTGACAGAGATACTCCGCTGACTTTGGGTGAGGCAATAAGGCTGTGACTACTGTTTGTACACTGGGAGCTGAAGGCTTCCTTTTGATAAGGGTTTGAAGGACAGCAGCCTAATTATTTTTCCAGGGACTTAACGTTAAGAGTACAGATGAAGACATGGGAACAAAATCTGTAAGTCAAAAAGTAAACATGTTTTACGTGATTCTGTTTCTCAAGTAAGACATCTCTCTAAAATAAATGAGAGCATTTTCATGCTTTTCACTAATACAAGTGGTTCAATTCACTTATCCTCACATAGGCATCTAGTGCCATTTGGGATATGCAGCATTCATTGTGTGGTCTTTGAAGCAGAGGAGCATTCTTCCTTTTGGAATAAATAATGTTTCATGTTAATCAAACTCTGAATTACAAAGAACAAATGTCATAGTAAAGTTTAAGTAACATTATCATAAATAAATAGTCTCATAAGAAGTTTAACACTGTCCATTAATGTAATGCAGACATTCCTGAGACACGTGCTGGAGAAAAACTGAGGTACCGGCCACCTGTACCTTCCCATATGTTAGTGCTGAACCCAGGAGAATTTTCAACAGAGATGATTTTGTAACCTATGTTCTAGATAATAGAAAACATCTCTCATTGCTGAGCTTATCTGGCCAAGTATTAAGTTTTACCTAGGTAGTCTCTGTGTTTACATAAAACAGCAGATCACGTAACATCTTCAACAACTACAATACATTTTAATTGCACCCTCAAGAAATCTTCAGCTAATTACTGAGGGCTTTGCTGAGGCAAAGTCATCTAATGTACAGTTTGGGTACGAATATGGGAATAATAAGGTAAAGTTATCTCTGCTAAAGGGGGGAAAATGTAAATTATGAAATTTTTTGGCTTGATGTGACTCATACAAATATTCAAGCCTATATGTACTCCTGTATGCAACTGTAAACCACTTTCTAAATTTGTCCTAATAAGATTAAGTACCATTGAATGTTGGGCTTCTAAAAATTTATGTCCCTGTAAGGAGGCGGTTGTTTTAGAATGTTGTAATAGTTCATTTCAACTGTGCTTAGATTGATTTTTTTTTCAGTTTGCAACCCAAAGACTGAATTTAAAAAATATCATAGAATACTGATTAAAATAATTTATTCATTACAACCCCAAAGCTTTGAAATGTAATTATGTAGGTTATTTCCAAAGAACCAGACCTGTCATCAATTTGAACTGAAGCAGCTGTTGTAGCACACACTGTAATGATTCTTGCAAAAGCCACTGATCAACATCAATTTTACAACATTACTAAATAAGTATTGCATCTACATCTGAGAAAAAAAAATCGTAGGCAATTTACAAAGCAAACTGAGAAATGAAGTTTGCATTTAAAAAAAATCCAGGGAAATTTCCATTGTCTTAAGCCTGGTTCTGAATTAAACCGTGCTAAGTCAAAGAAGCCAGATCTTGCAAATTCACAATGAGAAATTAAATGATCTCTTATGTCTACACTACCTTCAGGATCCTTTATGCATCCTTTGGATCAGCTGATGTCTTCCCTCTACACTAGCAGTACCCTCCAGTGAGCACTGCCCCCAGCTCCACAGGTCCTTGTGCCTGCTCCCATCCAAGCCTCTCCATCTCACTTACACTAGGCATACCATGGACTTTTACACAGACAACATTTGAGACTCCTGGAGTCTATTTGTTATTTCAGGAACTGTTTTCAGGCTGAGCTGAAAACCTCCAGCGAGAAGCCACCCAGCAACTTTCCCATAGGTGACAATATCGTGGACTTCTGCGATTGCACGCCCTCCCTCAGATGCAGGCCTTCAGTCAAATTGACTTTTGCTGGTCTATGTGATCTCCCTCTGAGTGAGAAACATTTTAACATGCAAGAGGTGAACCATTCCAAATGTTGTGAGTGAGAGAACTACGTGTTCCATTCCAAAAATCAGTCTCGGATGTTTTCTGAGCACGTGTGCTACATTAGTTATAGATAATGTAGAAGGATCATGGAGAGACTCATGCTGACAGCCGAGGTGTACAATACATGTTTGCCCTGATAGGCACAGAACAATTTAAGATCACAGCATGATCCTATTAGGACATCTCACTTTCCCAGAAAATTATTATATTGCAATGAATCCCTTAACCTTGTTAATTTTACAATGTAGTATGGAAGAAAGCTACTGATCTCGCTCTTTGCTTCATGGAAATGGGCAAAATCAGCTAGTACTTTTAGTTAAGCTAAGCATTTTTTTAATTTTTTTTTTTCCCATAAGCATATGCATTCATCAGCTTCAGATTCCAGTTACATAGGTCCATTCAAATAGGATATAAAATTAGAAACAAAACTCATACAAGTCCACCAAATTCTGGCCGAATCAAAGAAAGTTTTATATAAATATTGTCCCAAACTATAAATTATTCTAAGGTTTGAACAAAGCCCAGTTTCCAGAGTACTTAAAACTTGGCCCCGACTCGATGGAACATGACCAAGAACCACCAAAAGCCTGGCAGAACCTGGGGAATCTGGCCTGAGAGCATAAGAAAAGCCAAAGCCCAGAGAGGTTCACACCGACCAGTTGTCAACGCATTTTAATGTCACTGAGACAGTGACTGCCCACACACACACACACACTTGCTTTCTTTAACAGATTGGAACTTGTATGCACCTGAAAAAACATTAAAGCAAAAAAAGATCATTGAATGTTATCATAAAATATATTGTTTGATCAAAACAGGGCAATAGCGGTCATACGATAAAAATAGTGTTTGTTGCAGTTATGATTGTTTTGTTTGTGAATGAAAGTGCTGTGTTTGGAAATAGAAGAGAACGCAGCACATCTGGGATCTGAGTTACTTCTCTAGGCACAGCACTTCTAATAGAAGTTGTGGTTCCCACAGCTCCTTCTGCGCACACCTCTGGCTGAGAGTGATGCCCAAAGCACCTGCCTGATGCAAATCAGGTGACTCGGGTGACTTTGCTGTGTGACAAAGTGGCTGGACATAGAAACCTCTGAAATTTCTGTATGTGCAAATTCTGTTAATCAGGTGCTCGCATTACTAATCTATTAATATCTAAGCAGGTCACAAAGACATAGCGTAGCTCTAATACTGACTGTGCCAGATGATGTCTAGAATATTTAGCAATTAAATGGCACTTTTTAATTCTTAGAAAAAAAAATCACAGGTAAGGACACCTATTTCAGACTGAAGAGAGGAAAGGAAGGGTGGCAGAGTAATTCCAGAGTGAAAATGTAACCAGAATCTCTGACGTTAAAGTCATGGAAATTGCCTGGTAAGGGATATGTTGAGAAAGTATACATATAAGCAGAGACTCACTTCAGCATAGCCCAGTAGTCAGAAGGTCTGGTTGGCCAGAAGTCCCATTAATTCAGAAAAGGAATGGGGTCACAGTCATTTCAGTGTGAGTTATTATCACAGAGAGCGTCATCCTCTTCACAGTTCCATCATTACGTAGCCCTGCACATCTTTGAACATAGATATGAAGTAATTTTAATACAAGAGGAGATGACATAGTCTCTTCAATTTGGACAGATAACAAAAGGGAGATGTGTTAGAGGTCTATTAAAGACATGAAGTATGTGGAGAAATCGAATAGAGAGGCACAATTCACTGTTTTTCCTAGTGTAATAATCAGGGAGTACCCAATTTATTTACTGGGCAGAAAGTTTAAAACAAACACAGGAAGTCATTTTTCACACATAATTAAATCTTATGCAAAATTAAATTATGGAACTCATTATCACAGGATGTTGCGGAGGTCAAAAGTCCAAAAGGCATTAAAAAATTCTCACGGAGAACAGATCCATCAGAAGCTACATAGCCTGATAGTCCAGGAGAGACCCATAGTTCAGGAAATGCTTACCACAGCTGATTGTCACAAATGAAGGACTCATTCCAGGGAAGTGCAAGGAAGAGCAAGTTAACCTTGCTCTATTTCTATCAAATTTATGTTGTGTCAGCTACTGGTCACTGCCAGGCACAAGATATCAGGCACGATAGACAAATGATCTGATTCAATATGGCACTACTTGTGTTCTTTTCTGCTTGTCATTTATACGAATGACAAATAAATACGGACTTGGTAGTCTTAAAAATAAATCTAATTAGATAAAAGGAAATACAAGGTTAACAGGGATGATCAGATGCTCCCCAGAACACCATGACTAGAAGAGTGAAGAGTTCCAGTTTTCCTTTGGTTGCGGTTTTCCTGTCGGTTAAGAATTCAAGAGGAAAAAGCAATGCTCCTTTTATGCTCCTCAAAAGCAGCACATCTTGAATGATCTATGTATTTTTCTGCCTGATTCCACACAATCAGCTTCCAAAAGTATTGCATGTATTTTTTACCCGAGTAGTAAGGATTTGACAAGTTAGCTATGTTATTGTGGATTGCATCATCCAAATGTGTTTCTTTAAAAGCCAGTTTTCCTCCAAGATCCTGATGACATCTGTGAAATCTTGACGTATGTTGGAGCACCAACAAAATCAAACAGACTTTGCTGCATGTTGCCATTGTTGCAGGCTGTTTCAACAGCAAAGCAGTATGTTTGTAATTACATGTTTAAAAAAGACAACATGCGTGAACTCAGAGCAGTTCATGTTAAAATACAGCCCAAGGCTATTATAATGTGCCTTAGTAGGGAAATTTCCAGTTCTCCTTACCATGTTTACAGAAAGGAGTGTTATGTTCTAACATTAGGCAGAAAAGTAAGTTTCCATAGGCAATGACCATAGCAACAAGTAACAAGATGCATTTTGGTAGCCAGCACATGTGGTAGTTCTATTAGCTCGGAGCTTTCAAATAAGAATCCCCAAAGATCAGCTGCACACAGGAGCTGCTTAATTTTGTGTCAGCTACATGTACTTTTTTCCAATTCAGCAAACTGTGCAAATAATTTGGCTACAAATTAGGTGATTCCTGGCAATTTTAAGTGCTTGGAAGAACATATGCTAAGTAGCTTGCTAGTTTGTTTCGCCCTCAATGTATTTGAACAATTAAAAAAAAAAGAAAGAAAAAAAAAAACAGAAAAAAAAAAAGAAGAAAACCTATCAAAGATTAGAATGCATTACAATAAAATAATCTTCAGTGTAAAAGCGAATAAAAAATTCTGATAAGTAAAGTTATTTACAAGTTCTGAGGACTTGGATGACTATAATGGTGTTCTGAGATCACCTTTTGATTTCAATAGACTTATGACATTATCTTGTTCCTTCATGGTTAACTTGGAATATTCTATGATGGAACTAGACTCCAGTGTAAATTCTTGAAAATTAGGTAGGATTCACTTTGGTTAGTAATTAGAGGTACCAAAAGAAAACCAAAGATTTTTGCTGCCGTGTCACCAGCAAAGAGTTTTACTGTTACAATACTAGCTATTGCTTTGCATAACAGTAGCTATTAGTTTTAGAAGCAGCTCTGAGTATTCACTATATTTTCATTTGATGTCCTGACCTGACAACAGCAAAGCTAAATTAGAAGGAATTAACTGTACAGAATTCAACGCAACCAAAAGCATAAGCGGTTCAACCAGCATCAAGCACGAGCATGATCCAAATGAGTTTGTAGAAGCTCACAAAATACAGATGTTTGTAGCAGATCACAAACCCCAAGGCTGTTCTGATGTACATTTTTTACAGGAACGTGTGGTGTATATGGAACCCTTCTTGTTTGTTTATTACTTGCCCAGGGCTAGGCTCAGTCTAGCCTTTCCTATTTTCCTCTTTTCTCCCTTCCCTCAAGAACACCACAGCTAAAAAATTAGGTTTGTGTGAAGGAACTGTGCCCTCCAACAATGCAAAAGGTCACTAAAGGGCAGCTTTCCCAACTTACCATCTCTGCTACTTCTGCCTTGATTGGCGCACTGACGATGAGTGGTTTTATAGCAATAACTCAGCTTTTCTGTTCCTACCCTTGTCTGTTGCTCCTGGGCATCTTTTCTGCTTTGGTTTCTGGTCCCTTCTATGTCATGCTTTTAACATATGCAGTATTGCAGCCTCTTCATCAATTACAGGAATCTATAAACTTTTATAAAAATATAAGGGTTTGGGTAACAGAAGATTAATATAAAATAATAGCTTCTGCCACTACATGAAATAGGAAGCATTGTCCATAATTAAAAGGCCCTAATAAAACTGGTGATCTTACGGATGAGCAACTTGATCTAAATTCAAAGCTGGATTTGACTTCAAAATTGGCCCCTCTTTGAGGAGGCAGACCAGATGACTTCCAGAGGTCGTTGCTAATGTAAATTATTCTATGTTTCGCTGTCCTGCAAACAGATCTTGGCCACTAACATTCACTAAAACTCCCAAAGGAGTGATCCATTTATAATAACTACTTATTTGTATGCATTTCCATAATCACTACCTTGTAGGAATGTACTCTAGGCTCCAATGAGCTTTTCCCTCTCTATAAACACCTAAAGAAAGCCATGGGAAAAAGTAAAGTGAAGAGGTAGCTGCAGAAGAGTTTCCTAACAGAGTCACCGAGCAGGAAAATTAAGATCACAAAAATATGCAAGGACAAAAATGATGTACCCTCAATGTTTCATTGCAGGCATCTCCTTGGCAGGTCTTCCACTGCTTCTGTGAAAGCTGCATGCAAACAGGGATTACAATAAATATAAGCATGTACTGATTCGGATTTTTTAAAGACTGGGTCTTACATCCACTGAAGTTTGGGAAGGAAAAGACAATAAAAGAGACCATTACAAAAGTTGCTGTTAGTAGACCCCCTCAAGAACAGCAGGAAAGCTTGAGAAGGAAGTAGGTGGAGCGAAACAAGAGAAATATATATTTGCATGAATCAGAAGAAAATCTGAAAGTGTGAAGGCTCTAGGTTATCTAGGGAATCTGAAGAAACTCCACCAGGAGAGGAGGAATGTCTGCTCCTCAGGCAGGAAACACTGCTTGCTTAGTCCCAGCAGCCAAGGCCAATAACCAATTGCTATCATGGTGACCGGCAAGGAATCAACCCACTGATTTAAAAAAAAAAAAAAAAAAAAAGCCCTAAAAACTCTGCTTCTTCTCTGTAGTGGTGCTTATGCATTTCAAAAACCAGTGATTTTGGGATTCAGCACTGAGGAAGCTCGAAGAACGGATCTGCTGACTTGTGAAGTAACTGAAAGTGCCACTGCAAAGGGCCCCAAATCCACTACAGAAAAGCTGCCAGGGCTCATGTGAGTCACAGGTCACTCCACCACATTGCTGACCCACATATGCACAGATGGCTCCTCTGGGACTAAAACCAGGCAGATCAGAAATTACTGGAGTGAGAGGCTCAGATTATATTCCCCTCAACTCTTACACCTGTATGAAAAAGCTAGACAATGACTGACCTCTTTCAGATAACATGATGTATGCACGTGCTTTCAGGGATAGAAGGAGAAAATAAAAGCAGTTATTAGAGGGAAGAGAAAGCATGCCCTGTTTATGTACATATCTATTCTGGTAGTACTTTGGCTTCCTTCTCTATGCTGCAAAAAGACTGCTGAATAGAGATGGTGTGACACAAAAAGAAACTTTTTGCATACAGTTACCTGAAACTCTTGAAAAACTTTCAGTCATTGATGATTTATTGATTAACGTGGCATGAGAACCAGAGGGAAAAAAAAAAAAAAAGAAGATAAGTCACTTGTCAAGTTGCTTAATACCTTATAAAGCAAAGAGTGCTAGCAAAATCTGAAAGCCTTCATATCATCAAAATTATGACCTGATTAGAATAGCAGAGCTTTATTGGATACAGCTTTCACAAAGATGTTGCTTGTCCAGAACTTAAACTCAGTAGTAAGATGATTTAGTTGTTACCTGGAAATCATGGCTGTATATATTCATATTCAGGACCACAGCCCTGGTAAGGACAACAGCGGTTGTCCATAGATACCTCAAAGAGTAACAAGTTGACAAAAGTTTTTGTGGGGGGAATCAGTGTAAATATGCAAAGCACATGAGCTGGTACTTATTGGAGTGCCAGAATATAGAATGGGGTAATTAACACTCCTGTACTATTAATGATTTATTAACTTTCCCAGGCAAATGAGTTAGTGACTTCCCCAGATAGCAAGGTCAACCGGTATGGACTTGGCTGTGACTAATCTGATGAACTCTCTGGGTCTCTAAAACATGGTGCCTACTAGTGCACGGCTTAGTGAGGTCCCTGCAGTGTTTTCACCTCTGAACTGTACCTGGCAATAACTCAGGAGAACAACAGTCATCATTCCAGGGAGTTTCCCAGTAATTCACTAGCACAAAAACATTCACTGGCAGTGCTTCACTTTCTAGTACAGATTCAGCCAGAGAGAAAGACACATCTTGCCCGGTTTTAATATACCTCCAATGTAGATGCTACTCCCAACATAGTAATCCCCAGTACTCAGTAAATGAGAACAGGCACTTTTAGAAAGGATTTAATCTAGCCTAATTTGGACAATTACTTTCAAATGAGAAAAAAAATCACAGCCTATTTCTGTCTCCTGACTATGGATTACAGGTTCGGATACAAATATCTGCAATGTTTATGTCTGCATATGGTCAGATGAATTTCCCACAGAGGAGAAACGATCAAAGTATAATGAGAAATTTTTGGATACAAAAAAGAATGACTGTTCTCTTACATTGCATTCCTAAAGCAGGCAGAAGCGAGTCAAGGCTGAGAAGCTAGAAGACAGTTCTTGTTAAGGTGACCATGAAGTCATCACTCGTTGTACTGAGTTCAGACCATTCCTGCAATTTAGCGATGCCATTTGGAATTGCAGTCGCGTTTTCTCCAGCCAGTGCCAGTTGGCTGACTTCTGCAAACATCTTCTTTTTCTCCAGTGCCAACTACAGGTCACATATGAAAATCTAGAAAATTTAGGCTGGTTTCACCTCACTGATACACCACCTTAAGAGCCAGCCACCAGAAACACTTTTTTTGGACTACAGATCTCTGTACAGTTTTGTATTTAGCTCAGTCAACCATACTGCCTAATTGGTTCATGGCAACCCATGTGGAGCAGCTCAAAAGTCTACATAAGCCAAGTTGTATCATAAATGCTATTTCCCTTTGTCCAGTAGACTACTTGTTCTGTTAAGGAAGGACATTAAATTTGTTTGAGAAGACGCTTTACTGACAAGTAATGCTTTGCATTTTTATCAATTTACGGTTTTCTCAGCAAATAGGCCCCACCCAAAACTACTTTTCCTTGTATTTTAAATGTAATTTCTTTGCCTTTGCCAGTTCTTAAGTATTCCCTAGCCCTCCATTCCCACGTTCCCTAAGAAGAGCACAATGATTCAGAAATTGTCTCATCTTGTTTTCTGAGAAAACGCTACAGTATCATATGAGTAATTTATCTAAATATTCACTCATAGAACATTTTCCTTTTGTGACCTATACTCTTATTAACATTAATCATAATAAGAACTGTAATTAAACATGTAGTTTTAGCCAAACTTTCTATTAACCTAAGTTTTCTTTTTTGTCTCTAGTTAATTTTAAGTCTATTTGAATCTTTACCTTTCTGATTTTACACCTGCATACTTATGCCTCACATTTATGGCTTTTTTAAGCGCATAGAAGTATGCCTGTCCCTGCTTTCAGTGGAATTTCTTCAATTTTCCAGTCACTGAAGAATATTTTATATTTCTTGTACTTTTCCTCTGCATCAGAATGTTATTAGGCATATCTTCAAAGCACAGCAAAAACCGCTTACATTTAGAGATAAAATTTACATGCCTTAAATATATAATTTAAGGTATTTTATGCTGCACATTGAAATACAGAAGAAATGCGAAGGGTTTATTGTTTGAAGATGTTCTGTGAGACACTCACGATGCATTTGACTTGGATGATAACATTAATACTTTATAGTACACGTGGACTGTGTAACACAGAAGTCTCAAAGTACTCCATGGAGAAAATCTTGTTTACTATTTTCATACTTTCAATGAGTTTCTATAACTTAAAGCATGCTTTGGGAAGGAAATAGAAAAAATTTGAAATTTCAAGCAAAACAGGATATGACTATGTGACTGCCGGAATCTAGGCAGAAAATCCATTTAAAAAGTAACTATGGAGTTTCTTGAGTAATTAAGAGGTCAAAAATCAAAATGCAGCTACAGAAAAATGCAACAAGCACAGTGTGTATTCAGTGTCCTTGTAGAATGGAAAAACTCCTCTCCCCTTCCCCCAGATCTCTTTCTACTTTGGCTTTATTGAGGAGAACAATTAAACAAACTCATTAGGAGAAAAAAAAAAAAGGCTAAAAAGTTGTGCAGGCATGATGGAGACATTTTAAACAGCAAGTTAGGATCTTAGCAAAAGAAAGAAAAAAATACATATAGATTAAAGGGAGAAAATGAAAATATTTAAAGTAACAAAACAGTTTAAATAACTAATGCAACATCCAAACAGATGTAAATGTAAAACCAGAGCAAGACAAGCAAAAAGTGTTAATAAGAATGCAGATAAGGTTGATCATTGGAATGCAGTATGCTTTTTCAAAGCTCCTAAGCAAAATCTCTTGCTAAGCTGGAGAAAAGAACCTATCATGCACTAAGAGAAGAAGCCTTCTAGGAGATTAGTAACTGGTTCAAAGATAGAAAGCTAGGCAGAAATAAATGAATATGCTGACATGGGAAGAATCTGCTCTCAGATCTTTTTTGCTCCTCCACATTTTCAGGAGTTATGTGGAAAATGGAATAAATAATGAGTTCACAAATGTTGCCAAGTTCACAGATGACACAGATGTACTCAGGATCATCAAATATAAAACTGGCTGAAGAGAGCAATAAAAAGTTTTCACTAGAAAGCGTAACCAGGCAGTTAAACTGCCTGAAGACTAAAGCCATTATCCAGTACGTGAAAAACTATGTATGTAGAGGGAAAAAAAAAAATTTCCTAAGCAGAGATACAGAAAGGTTTGTCTGAATTTCTTGTTATTTCTCAAAGACCTCAGAGTTATTTTGAATATATAATGTGAAAACATTAATTCAAAGCTCAGCCACAGTCAAAAGTCAAATGTGATTTGGAATTACTAGAGTAAAAGAAGAAAACACATCAGAAAACAGTAAACATAATACAGAAAATATAAAACACTGCCTTATGCCATGACATCATGCCTTTCAGGATATCATACCACTAGGAAAAGCTCAGGAAAGGAGGCAAAGGGGATGATAAGGAAAGACCACTGTACAAAAGACCATTAAATAGATTAGGACCTGAAAAAGATATATTTATGGAAGGATTTGTTAGTGACCTACGAAATCATGAAGAGTATGGAAATGTTGAGCAGTTTAACTCACGGATTTTAGAAAAGATAAGTTCAGTGAGGAATCCGTATCCAATTTGGAGAAAATTTAGAAGCTGGATGAAGGAGTGAAACAGCTGAGAAAACGGACACAAATAAAACACTCTTCGCAGTATCCATCACAGAAATGATGTGTTTCATTGTCATACATTTCTCGTTTTGCCAAAAAAAGAAGAAAAAAAGGGGGAAGAAAAGAGCAATCCCCTCCAACTACTAAACCCAACTGTTTTTCATTTCCTGTAGATTCTGTCTCAAAATTAAATTATAAGTAAAATTAAGTATTTATCTATGTAATTTCTCAGCTAGTTTTTTGTGCTATGCTATTTAACAAAAGTTTTGGCTGAAGCAAAGAATAAGGCTTTGGGCCTTCTGACTGCCTTTCTTAATATCTCCCATTTGTATACACATATGCACTTTATTTGTCTGATTGTAATGGGTTTTTCTGCCTTGTTGGCTTTTTCCCCCCTCCCCTTTCTTCTGTATCTCTTTTTCTCCGAAAGCTTTGTTTGATTTTTCAGGAATGAAAAAAACATACCAGGTTGTGAACCAAAGGAAACATAACAATTTAATAGTCCTTCAGGCTGGAATCGTAGGAAGAATTTTATAGGAGGACAATTATAAAGCTCGGGGTGGAGGTCTTTGTCTTTTATGTTGTAGTAATATAGCTCATTTGGGCCCAGGACCAGGACCGGAGCTGGCCAAACCCACAAAACAGTTAATTGAATGTTTCAGTCAAAACCCATGATCTTGAAATCCCCCTTCTGCAGCCAGCCACTGCCTGACGCAGAGGGCAGCCCGGTCTCACCACCGCCCCACCTTCTCCTTTGAAGTTACCCAAACACTTTGACAGCAGCGACACTGCTGCTTAGAAGCAGATGTGGAGCTGATCTGGTGCCTGAATTCACGCCCTAACTCCACCGTCCATGCGTAGGCATGCCAAGAAAAGGTTTTGACACAAAACAGCCTTGCTGGCCCCGTGGTGGGGTCTGTGCCTGGCCTGGCTACCTCCAAACATCTCAGATGCCCCTGTGGGAGGTACCATGTTCTCAGAGCTCCCCACTCTGCCCCAGGAGGGGGGATAGAAACTCACCCCCTTGACTGCATGTGCTGTCAGTTCCAATTCTGGTTGTCTGGAAGGGGGTACGAAGGTAGGTTAGGACTTGGCAGGCTCCAGGATGCAGGGCAGTAGCAGCAGAGGACATGCCAGGAGCCCTCTGATACCAGCAAAGCAGAGAAACTCGGCACGTGGCTTATTCCTCAGCCAAGCAGGATTCCTGGGCTAGGTTGTCCTCTGCAGAAATCATGCCCTGACCCTCAGTCCAGGATTCACAGATTCACAGATTTGACAGAGTTGGAAGGGACCTCTAGAGATCCCCCAGTCCAACTCCCCTGCTAAGCAGGGTTGCCCAGAGCACATCACTCAGGACTCCATCCAGGCGGGGCTTGAAAATCTCCAGAGAAGGGGACTCCACGACCTCTCACAGCAGCCTGTTCCAGGGCTCTGCCACCTCACCGTAAAGAGGTTCTTCCTCATATTTGAGTGGAACTTCCCATGTTCCAGCTTGTGCCCGTTGCCCCTCATCCTATCGCTGGAAACCACTGAAAAGAGTCCGGCTCCATCCTCCTTCAACCCACCCTTTAGGAACTTGTAAACATAGGTGAGGTCTCCCCTCAGTCTTCTCTTCTAAAGACCCCCAGCTCTTTGAGCCTTTCCTTTTAAGGGAGGTGCTCTAATCCCTTAATCATCTTTGTTGCCCTATGTTGGACTCTCTTCAGTAGTTCCCTGTCTCTCTTGAACTGGGGAGCCCAGAACTGGATGCAGTATATTCCAGTTGTGGCCTCCCAGTGCAGAGCAGAGGGGGAGAATGACCTCCCTGCACCTACTGGCCACACTTCTCCCTATGCAGCCCAGGACTCCACTGCAGTCAGGTCTGCCACTCACAACGTCCTTCAAAGGGCAGCAGCCCACCTGCAAGAGGTCTGCAGCAGCATCCATCATGGTCCAAGTGCTAGGAGAAGCATCTAGAAACCAGGAAAGAGTTTCAACCCTCTTGGCTTGAAGACACTAAAGTTCCCAGCCAAAACACCAGCTTAAAGTCTATCCAGGAGTGCTGTCGCTCCCTGCTTAACTCATGCCACTCTGTAAACCACGCTGGGAGGACTATACAGTGGTCTGACTTGTAAGACATTTA
This sequence comes from Tringa tobata, assembly GCA_033628505.1. Taxonomy (NCBI): domain Eukaryota; kingdom Metazoa; phylum Chordata; class Aves; order Charadriiformes; family Scolopacidae; genus Tringa; species Tringa tobata. The sequence goes on from JAHREE010000257.1 coordinate 997,169, forward strand.
GAATCACAGAATTGCCGAGGCTGGAAGGGACCTTTCAGATCATCTAGTCCAACCACCAACCTAACACTGACAAAAACATCACTAAACCACGTCACTAAGCACTATGTCAACCCATCTTTTTCTTGGTTGAGTTCTTTTCCTGAGTGCTCACTGTCACGATGAGGGGAATTTCAGGCCTTGTCTTCAGTCAGTCTGGAAGAACTCTCCCTTCCAAACTAAAGCCAATCCCTGCTTTCTTTTAGTTACAGCATCTGATTCATTAATTAGGGACTGAGGCTTATACCTTAACTCATAGCATGAAAAGATTAATTCTTATTCCAAAGAATTAGGAAATACTTCATTATTGATTTGTATCCTCCCCTAATTTGAAGAAAAATCAGTTAGAAAACCAGCATAACAGCTTCATCTAGAAAGGCAAGCATCCCTTCAGACCTGGAATTCACCCTTTCCTTACTGGACAGGCACTTGCTCTAATGAGGAACAGGGAAACTACACCTGCAGTATTCCTTCAGCTGTAACCCCGGGAACACTTGAAGCTCTGCTGTTTCTGAACAGCTTTTAGCGTATGCTTTTCCTCTCCAAATTCTGGGTTATT
>JAHREE010000257.1:1002252-1017343 GCA_033628505.1 Tringa tobata
GAAAGCAAAGGGGAAAGCGTAAAAGTTCACATTAACAATTAACATACAAGTATATGAGATCAGCTTGTCATGTTCTAGGTCACAATTATTATCCCTGTGAAAGCTGAAAGAATTCGGAAATGTTTCTTTCAGTTTCAGCATTATTTATTTTTATGTTACTGACCTAAGTAATATCTATATTGACCAGAAGTTCAGGGCTTTAGGTTTTCGTTTTTGGTTTGTTGGGTTTTTTTTCTCCTTTAGAAAAGGACCCAAGACACAGCTGCACTACATAAACTAATATTTTGAAAGAAAAATATCTTTCCACGCAAAATGTGATGTCTCAGCTATATCTGCAATTAAATTTTCACATAAAGAAAGGCCTAGACAGGTGAGAATATAATTTGTTAGTGAAGACCACACGATAACTTTATCCCTGCGCAGAAGTTTGTAAGTTCAACAACTCTGTACAGTTTTGTAGAGCTCTTGGCAATATGTTTTCCACTATTTAGAAGGCCACAAATAAGTAAAGCCCTCACACATGTCTAGTTTGAAACCTCTGAGTACTCCTAGGTCTAATAGCCCCAAGGAGTTTACTCATCCACTTGCATGTACATTTGTGATCTGATGGATGAGCAATGATGAAAATAAGGAAAGGAAGTCATTTCTGAGGGCTCACGTATGTGATAGCTCAGCGACAGAAGACCTTGTTCCAGCCTCTCACACAAGCTGCATGCTGGCCAAGGTTCAGGTACCTGCAAGCCAACCATTTAACATGTACATATAGACATTGTATGCACGCAAGCAAATTGAGTCTCAGGTGGGTCATGGACTATATGGCTTTCTGAATCTAAATGGATGTTAAAGACCTCCTGGAGGCCAGGCTGGTGCACTCCATATACACAAGAATTGCAAAATGGAAGTCAAGACTGACAGAGATCATAGAATTACAGAACGGTCAACTGAACCTACTTGTAATGAAGATGTGAAAGTAGAGAAACCCTTCATTTAACTTGGAATTTCCCTCACAGTCTTAAGGCAAGCAAATCCAGAAAGACCCTGAAGAACTGAGGCAGGGGGGAAATGAAGAAAAATATCCCCTTGCTATTATATGTACAAGGAAAACATGCAGACGAAGTTGTCTGAAGTCAACGTGCCGAAGTTCACAAGCGTGTGTCTTCTGATGATCCAGCATGGCAAACAAGACTGCTGACCACCAGGGATATGCTGGAACACCTCCCATAACCATAAAAGAATTCCCATTAGTATGCTACTTCCCATTAGTAAATGCGCTATAAAAATGAATTTCCATTTGTCAACACCCCATGCCCAGGGCTCTCAGGGCACTTTAACAGATGACAATTTGTTTAAACATTTGTTTTAATCATTTAGACAGAGGAACATTTTGTTATGTACATATAAAGTTCTGCAGAATCCAAATATTTTTACTGGAGATTGAAATTACACTTCTTCCAAACACAGTATTTCTTTACTTGGCATACGGGCACAACAGATGGAGTATGAGAAATTGCTTTAATGCTGAGAAAAGGTTCTTCTCAGTTTGGAGGAGTTTGGAACCGATGTTAAGATTTTCCTGCTTGACTTCCTTGAAGTCAGTGGTACGTAATACCATTAGTGCACACATGGCATAATCTTGCAAGGAGTAAATGTATACACCTTCATTGATGTAAAACAGAGAACTCTCCAGACATAATGGAAGTTTTCTCCTTTCCAGGTATTTCAGTATTAGAAGTAACTACTGAGCTTGACCCATAGAGTTCTCTGATCTGGGATCTCCACTCAGGTTACCTATCATTCTCATGTTAAGAACCTCTCTTTGATAGTGATTTTTTTAATCTGAGGATGAGAAAAACAACAACCCCACTATCTCTCAGACAATCCACATTTTGTGAAAGGCATTTGCATTACCAGAAATAATAGCATTTTAGGTCTACATTCCTAAAGATTTGTTTAAAAGCAGAAGGGCTTAAATATAGAATTGTGTGGGAAATGCTTTTAATTTCACAGAGATGTAATATTTCAAAAATAAATTGTTTCATTTTCAGGTTGAAGTCAAGAGTTTACAAATTGAAAGCACCAGCCTTTGCCTACCACAGCCTCATCAGCACTCCAGAAATCACAGGAACTGGCCTGGAGAAGCAGAGAAGACCTTGCACCAACTGAAAATCATCAGCAATTTCCACAACCCACCTGAGAACTCGGTTCCCACACAGCTGGCAGTTGCTGGCTCACTCTCTTTCTCTCTCACACACATGCAGAGCAACAATGCCATTCCTCATTCAACTGGTGAAGACTTTCCCGTTCAGTTTCCATTTTGACAAGAGATCTTATTTGAACAAACAAAGAAGAACCTTTCACTCAAAAATATTTGCCTACCTCTGCTCAGGAATTCACTTTGGTACAGCTCAGTTAATAAATATTATTAGAAGAAATTCCATACCTATGAAACAAAATTTGCAAGTTCTGGAGAAAACCAGTAGAAGTATTTGTACGTACGACCACAGGACTTACTCAAAGGGCTACAAGGAATTAGGAGGACCATGACGTACGCTCCTGGGTTTGTTCCAGGCATTCGTGGATCCACAGGCAGGGTTTATCACAAGTTACACACGAGGAGCTGGCAGCTGCCGCCGGCTCTTCTGCCTAACAGAGGCAAAGCTACTTGCTTTCCCTTGCAGTTCACCTGTGGTCTGTCTACACCCATCTGCTTGTACAGTAACGCTGTCCTTTGATGGAAATATTTATTTTTTTCTCCCTGCTGTTTACCCCACCGTGTTTACAGAGGGCAGCCACAGCCCTCTGCCTGGCCTGTTTCGTTACACTAGGTAGGCAAGCCAAACCCTTCAGGTTTGAAGGTGTAATGTCTTGTACATTGCAATCCATCAAACTGCACCTAGTTCTATCTCTAGCCAACTCTAACTTGTCTAATAAAAGAAACAGCCTCAATTTTTAAGCAGTAAAGGAGGAGATACACAGTAAGGGTTTTGAGCTCTATTTGCTGCACGGACAATGTAGGAAACCGAGTTCAAACAGGAAAGTTTATTTCAGAGCTGGAAGAATTTGGCAATAAAAATAGTTACTCTCAGAAAGTGCTCCCAGAAAGGTGAAGATTTGCCCTGTCTCTAGCTCAGAGTTCCTTCCCACCCCACGGCCCCTACATCATTGGGTCCGTGAGTCCTTCTGCTGGCAGATCTGTTCAGCATCTGCCACCTCTGCCAAGCAGTCCTCTCCCTCCTCCCCACCTCAGAAACGGGACAAGTCACGGGGAGAACGATCACGTAGCAGTAATGGTATATGCACACAGCTCCCAACAGCCCATGCATCTTCCAGTAACGCATTTTATACCTCAAGACCCAAGGAAACACTTGGCTTTTGCACCATCTCTTTGCAGAACAACTGCGAGCGCAGCAGGAGAGACTGAAGTAGAAGGAAGACGTGGATAAAGACACACACAAACAGTACAGCGTGACACAACTTAAAGAAAACAAAAATGTAATTTAAAATAAAAAAAAAAAATTAAATTCATGTTAAACAAAATAAAATTAAAGTATTTTAAAAAGTAATTTGAAGATAGAGAGAAAAACCGAACAAAACAGAGCAAATGAAACTGTGATTCTAAATAAAGTATCTATCGCGTGAAAGAAATTATAGGAGACATTGTGAATGTACATGTTACACATGGGTGCCAAAATAGACAAGTCATGGGTGTGACCTGGGGGCGACAGCAGAAAGAAAGAGAGAGAAAACCAATAAATACCATGAAACTTCTATGCATTACACTTTGCAGGAGATCACCATACAGGTACCATCTGGCCTTTAAATCGTAAAAAGCCAAAAAAAATCCCAACCCAAAATGCAAACTGTATCTCCATTTTCTTATACTTCACACTGTAACAGTATTAACTGTATAAAATTTATAGTTTCACTAGAATTCGCCTCTATCATCTTAACATTGTCCCTACTGCCTTCTACTCTGTATAAAAGCTAAGAGTTAGTCTCTGGAAGATAAGATCTAGGTAGCAGCCCTTTTCTCTTTTATCACATCAATGCTTCTTTTCTGATCATATTCCTATGACGCATGGAACCAGGAGAGGAGACAACAAGGCTTCAGTTATTTTTTCTCCAGTTGACTCTGCTCAGCAGGAAATATGTTTCTACACCAGGTATTTTGTTCCTGGCTAGATGGCTGCACAGCACTCCCACAGATACACAGTCTATACTGTTCCAGCTACATATATATATATATTACTCATACAAAGTCCACAGACAGAAAGATACCCACCATTTATTAGCCGTTACCTATTTTTTCAATTGGTCTATAAGATCAACTAGTTTGCTAATAACTCAGGTGAAAACTAACTCTTCCACAAAGAGAACACTTCTCGAAGGCAAACCTGTCACAGCCAAATATGCAGCAAAATTCTCCAGGTGTAGTCTTGTCCCAGAGCCATTCTTTGTTGTCAGAAACTTTCAACATCCCAAAACGCTTAGTTCTGACACCCATTTTCCAATTTACTGTCTTCTCCACTTACAGGTGGGAACTCAGTTCAGCTGCATTACATTCAGCAGCAACACCCCCCAGCCTGCTGGGAATTAATTTCTCATGATGCTCATCGTGAGCAGGCGCAGTAAGGGCTCCAGCTCGTGGCACACAGGAGCTTGAGTCTCCCCTCTAGGAGTCACCAAAATGTTATTACACTCCCTTATCCAGCATAGCTCCAAGTTTCTTCTCATCAGCTGATCACCAAGTACACATCAAATATTGGCTTGCTCCCTCTTCATCTGGTTTTTAATAAACGATGTCCCCAGTGGGTCAGGGCTATGCTATCAACTTCTCAACCAGTAAAGCTTAGCATAAGGATTCACAAGTGAGGTACTCTGAGAGTATCATTCCAAAACTTCTCAAGCTTGTGCCAGCATGCACATAATGGAACAGCATCCTTATGGCCATGACGCAATTGTGAGGCAATAGGGTATTAACCAACTTCTACCTCAAGTTTTATAAAACTTACCTTCTGATGGCAGACCCTGCCCGAGTTTATCCAACAAATAAGTGATTTTTGCCCTACTTATTATCCACTACATCTACCTGTTAAAGGAGCATTGATAGTAACTTTTAATAGCTAATTGCTTTTGCCAGTTGGTACTTTTTTGGGTACCCCCAGTAGCTGCCTCCGTACCAGCTCAGAGGTACATATGCCTTTTGGTATGAAGCAGGCACCTCCAACAAACACTAGTGTGCACAAAAGGTCGGAGTCAGAATTTAGCAGAGATTCACTGTTTACAAACGACAAATGAACTCTGTGCTTCTATTAGCTCTAATGAGAAGGAACTGCCCTTGAGAAAGCTGCTGGATTCCTGGGTGTAACAGAAGCTCTCATGCAGGGGCAAAAAATAAAGTACAGGGGATTTTATGGAATGCCAGTTCAGCCCCTTCTTCATGAAGGCAAACTAACCCAGTTCCCCAGCACAGATGGCTTTGGGCATTCAGTACAACAAGATTTATGTGACCACAACACACAAAGCCAGATTCTTTTTCCTTAGTTCTACGTTTGTTTTTTGTTTTTTTTTTTTCTAAGATGCATTGTAAAAGGACTTACTGTGTATATAAAAAAAAAATCTCTTTAAACTTTCATAAAACAAACACTGTTAAGTGCTAGCATTTGCTTGCCAATTTCCAGAGCAGGAGTTAGATAATATCAGGGTGGGACAGCTGTTATGATCTCTTGAATCCTCATCCAGAGCTTCAGCCCCTGCTGCCAGAGATTCCTGGTGCTCAGCACTGGCACATTTGTTTTGAGCTTTCACCTATGGGAGGTCTGTGACTTCATATCAGGGGGTGTTATACCTATGGTGTATACTCAATTTTTTATTTTTTTTTTGAGGAGGACAAGGAGAAGCACAATTTGTTCAAAGCATATTATGATAGAATGCAGGAATAAAGTGAATGACCTTCTCCTTCATTTGCCATCCAGGCTACTGCACTGCTTAAGCCAGTTTTTTCTTCAGGCTCTGTCATGTCTACATTAAAGGAAGCATTCACTCCCACATCACTAAGCACTTCATATACCTTGAAGAATCATACCCCCGTCAGAAGAGAGCTTTCTTTTTTTTTTTTCCCTTCAGCTCTCAGGTAGCATTATATTTCTCAATGAAGAAAGTTATTTCTTTGAAACACAGCTCCTAGGCATTATCACTTTTTTTCCATGATATTTAATATGTGATTTCAATGTGTCAGAGAGATACTGGGAATTTTTTTCATGCTTTGAAAAAGGAAAAACTGCAAACAACAAATGGAACAGTCTTTAGAGCTTAAGAGATTCCAACATAAGAAAGATACTTTTTGCAGGCAATATGGACATATGATGCCGTAACAGGCACATGGCTAAATCTTCTGATGAATTCTCACCTACCTTTTCCTTAAGTGGAAGAATACTATGTACTTTTATCGGTGACAACAGGAAACTTGTCAAAAAGTGTCAGAAAATCAATACAGAGCACTTAAATAGTTCGTTAAGCCTATGGCAGACAACCAAGGAGCTTCCTTGGTTGCCAATATACCTTCTGGAGAGCTAGCTGAGTGGCCAGGCACTGCTTCCAGAAAAACATCTTCCAATGCTTGCATCTTTTGCCAAGACAGGAAAGAATAACACAGAATAATACAATATACTGGAATGTCACCAGAATATTTCTTTGTTACCAAAAAGCACTTCATGCAGATATAGTAAATACCGTGAGGGGGAAGATGGTTGTAAAGAAAATCTCAGGAATCACATAATAATGATTTCCCCATTGTAAAAATGGACTTAGATTCACCAGGATACATAGATCATGCTCTCTATGAGAAACCTTGCTTATCAACAGAAGAAAATAACCCACAAATATTTTTTTATATTAATTCAAGTTTTAAACACTTCAACAGCATCCCAGAAGGCAACAGTTCTTAAAATGGTTTACTGTCTCTGCTGAATCTGGATTATTAAGATGTATTTTGATTTATCATCTATGCTTTCCTCCAACAGGAAAATATTATAGTCTCTTTTCACAAGGGTTTGATTCTATCTGTGTGAACTATAATGACAGATCCTGAGAGCGTTCACTGCCAGGACAGTCAGATGCACCGATAAGATATGTAATTTTAATGCACCTTGAGTTTTCTGAGAAATTAGATTCTCTAGTTCTGAAAGCACAGCTAATAATTCTCAGCTCCTCCCTCCTCTAAGAGGGCGACCACCTTGAAAGGTGCTGCTCCCAGGGATGGTGCTTTCTCCAGAGGAAATGGAAGGAAACTGGGGAAAAAGGCACAGCTGCAAGGTGGAACAAGCCCTCCATGTATTATCACGGGCATCGCTCTTTGACACAGGTGATTCTTGCAATTGCTCATCAAACTACCACCAGTTCTTTACAAAATTTTATTTTACCTTGAATGTCAAGCATATTAACAATCTTTGATAGTAGGACAACAGAAAAACAACACAGTAGAAAAAGCCACTTATAAAGCGTTGATTAAGTCCAATACAAGACTCTGCCTTAATTTAAGAAACAGACTTGAAATTCTCATGGGAATGGTGACTTTGTAAAAGCAAGCAATACACCTCATTAGCAAAGCATACAATGAAAGTTGCACATAGCTTGCTTAAAATGAGAAAGGAAACAGCATAACAAACATTGCAGCTAGTCAGCCAGCAGTTAGACCCTTCTCCTTGTAAACCTGATTCTTCAATTTGGCAACTGCAGTCCTTGGGGAGAAACAGCAAAGGGTATATAACTTAATACTTAATTGTGCAGAACTGTTACATTGGGGTGGTGCAAATATTTTTTAATTTTTATTTTGGTCAAATCATAGCTACAAGCCAGCTATACCGGTTCTTTTGTTCTTTTTTTATTTATTTTATTTTTAATGCTATTTTCATATAAATTGAACCACCCACATAGAACCTTTTGACCTTTTGTAGCTGACGGTACCATCTTTAATAAAACCTTGGCCCTTCTTGACCCAGTAGTTCTACCCTTGCTTTTCACCTTGGTTTTAAGCAAAGAGTTGCAAGGCAAAATAGGTGATATTACTCTCATGATAAATCCAGATATTTCTCTTCATTTATAAAAATCTGATCTATGCTTTCACTCACAGAACACTTGGAGCTATGACGTATGAAAGGTACACAAGCCAATGAGATTCACACACATATGAAATCAAAGCCAGACACATTCTTCCAAAATCAAATACTGTATGTCGGCTGCATGTGAAAAATTTCACAGTAATTTATACCTGACCAATACCATTTAAGGCCTAATCCTGCTCCCAGTGGTATCTCCAGCAATTTTGCAAAGCATGTCAGTGGTAACAGAAGTATGATAGGACACTTAAATACTAAATATCAAATATTATAGTTAATTTTATTTCTATTAAAACAGATGCTCTCTTTAAAAAAACTTCAGATTCAATTGATGCAAGTTATAAAAACATTATTGGAGTTTCTTTTCTAAAGGGATGTATAACCTTTGGGATCATTATAAGTTTATAATGTCAGAGGTACTTTTGTTCCTACTTATGGGATTATTGCTGGTCACCTTCCTGAGACTTGAAAGACCATAAAAGACAAGCACCATACCTATTCCTCTAAATTATTGTCTCACAAATTAATAATTTGGTCCCTTTCTAAACGGATCTCTCCCCACAATTACACTAAAACATAGTGAAGGGTCACAAATTCCAGGGGGTCCAACCGGTCCTGGCATTCCTGGACTGCCACGATCTCCATCTTTACCAGGCTGCCCACGCTCTCCAGGACGTCCTTCCTTACTCATACCTGGTGGACCTTCAGGACCTTAACAACACACACGCAATTAAAAAAATGCATTACAGACTACTTTTATTAAAATGAAAATAAAAGCAAGTATGGACCTACAAGCCCCCTGCTCTTTGATGAAGTACGCAGACTAAGAAAACTTCTTTTTCTGAAAAAGGCATTTCTTGTCACAAACTGCTTATATGTTTATATAAACAACATGATACCTTACTAAGGTGGTTTTTTTTTTATCATATCATCTGGAACCACCGTGGCACGAATCGGAGTCCTCCTATTTCTATTCATTTCTCTGGCTTTGGATCAGGCCCTAATATCTTTTCCAAATGCTCAACTTTTCATTTTGCATGAATACACTGCTTTTAGGAAAAAACATTTTCCTTCACTAAGCAATGCTTTCAAGTCATATGATTATATCGGGGCTCAGTTTTCAGATAACAGTTGACTTCAGGATCCATCTATTACAAATCAGCAGTCCAACCCCTACAAGACCTGGCTGATACGAAATAGCGTGTTACACGGCAATTTAAAAGGCATGCAAGAAACAGACATTAGCCATAAACCATATGTGATAATTAAGATGTGTAAAAACTATCTACGTTTTTCCAAATTATATCAACATTTTTTCTAAAGCACATTCCTGTAGAAATTAATAGCATGTATTGAATCTGCCCAGCTGAACCATCCCTCACCTGGAGGTCCTGGGGGGCCTTGAATCCCAGGAACCCCAATTCCTTGATTGCCTTTTGCGCCATTTTTCCCTGGTAGTCCTGTGAATTAACAAACACATGTATATCTTCATGTACTAAGAATATTTTCATTCAACGAATTAGGAAGTCAGTATTTGATAATTCTTACTGAATAAAAAATGTAATAGTTCAAAAGCAAATAGTGAGATGTAAAATAAGCATTTCCTTGTAATCTGCTCAATGTAACTGGGTGCTAAATTATCACCATTTCTACTGAATTAAGAACTGATACAGCACCTGTTGAGGTCACTATGAGTTGAGGGAATAGATGATGAGCAATTAAGAAATTTGCTGTCATTGCCTTTCTACTGTCAAAGTTTTTAAGAAGTTATATGCAGGAAGTGTAACGTATTTACCACAGTCCTGTGGAATACAGAATAGACAGGCAATCTTCTACAACATACAGGAGAATTACATCTCCGCCAAAGAAATATTGAGAGGGGCAAAGTACATGCTCTCTTACACTAGTACAACCCAATAAATCCAGTTTCTTCATAGAAACAGATATCTATTTTTCCAACTCTTATGGAATAGTCAGAACTGTTAGTGTCAGCTCCAGAGGAAAACAGCACATTTGCCTGCCTACCCTTGGCACGTTACTAGTTATCTGTAATTCATCCAGCTTTCCTCATCATTTTGATGCTACAAGAAACACGGGTGCTGCTGGGACCAGTTACCATTATGGACTTCACCCAGTCTCTCGGTCTGCTTCTGGACTATACATGCACACTTAACTTAAACTCTGCAAATAATCACAGAAGTCAGTTGGAACACTCGGATGGATGAGTTACCTGAAAGCATAAAGCTTAGCTTGCCCAAAAAAGAAACTAGAATGTTTAAGAAAAGCGTAAAGAAAGGAGTAAAGATCCTTATGAGATAAAAAGAAAGAAAGGAGAAAAACTCAGGAAATCAGAGGGAGTAAAACGGTTGTCATGTGTCAAAAATCAGCCTAGAGGGTAGCAAATATTAAATAGCCAGTGAATAAATACTGTTCATTAAAATAGCAGAAACAAAGAAGTTTGGAAGGAAATAAGCCAGAAAACTTGGAAATAGACTAAAATCCATGTCTAAGCATATTTGATCTAAAAAAAAAAATCAATCAAAATGCAGTTTAAAACATTTACAGGAGATTAAGAATTCTCTAAGAAGATCAAAACAAAGTTTGACTATGGTAGAACTGAACACTAGCTATCTTGTTGTGTTCTTCTAATTTCTCTTCTTCTGACATGCATTCTATGGAAGTGGTGAAACATTTAGATTAGAACATGTGGCCAATTACACTTTGTGCTACAAAACCAGCTATTCCCTTACTCCACCCTGCACTAATCCCATTCAAAACTGGAAGCAGAAAAGAGTCATAAAGGCCATCAGCACGGTGACACGTGCACGCAGTACCTCTTGTCCCACGAGCCCCGGGGCGACCCGGGATGCCTGTCAGCCCTGGAATGCCATCATTTCCAGGTAAACCGGGAAACCCTCTTGGGCCTTCAGGGCCTCTTGGACCTGGTGGTCCTGGAAGTCCTGGGGAAGCACTTTGGGACTGACAGTGGTTACAGTTCTGCAGCCTTCCACTCTGGAGGATGGCAGGCAACTGGGCTAGGAGAATTCAAACAAAAAAATTGTTTAGAGTGTTGCAACAATGTAATATAAAAATATTGCCCCTAGTCACTAATACAACAGTAGTTTCCTCTCTTTAGACAATATGATGCTTTTAGAAAGATGGTGAAGTATGCACCCTGTGATGTGGAAATGTGTTTTCACACCTGCAGGAACACAAGTGATAAATCAGCAATATTGATCTTGCTCTCAAGAAAGCATCTTTGTAATTATCAGGAAACTTCTTTAGCAATTTAAACAATGAAAGAACAGTAAAAAGGCTTTGAAACTTACTTCTCAGTACATCTGAACACACCTGTCGAATAAATTCTTCTGAAAATTCTCGTGCCTGAATTGAACAGAGAACAGTTTAAAAGAGCAGAGAGCATGCATTTGTTTGGGGTTTTTAAGGTACCCAAAATGACAAGTTTGAGATCCTATACATACAGGTTTTCCATCTGATCCAGGTGGTCCCGGGGGTCCTCTGTCTCCTGGCTGACCTCTGAGACCAGGAGGTCCAACCAAACCCTGGATACCGGATTCTCCTTTTTGCCCATTGAGGCCTCGAACACCTGGGTCTCCTTTCTCACCTTTCTGGAATGAAAACCAACGAAAAGCCAATCGTATCTTCGCAGACAATTCGGAAGCTAGGTAGCACCAAGAAAACATATTCTGAGAAAATCTTAATTGATAATCGTCATAAAATGAATATAAGTTGTCACTGAAAATTAACTTGATACTGATGAGATCTATTTTACTAAAACGTACTGAAGTTTTCAGATCCTTTAGTAACTGTTTCAGACTCAATTATTTTCCAAATATAACTAGAAATAAATTACCATTATGGTGTTTTTAACCTGAAGAACCCATTTTACTTACTAATAAATATAAATCAAAATAGTCTTCCTTATTAATGTATGGAAGGAAGGCTTTATTCACTTTTTCATGAGAATTAGGTCATTTGTTACAGTACATTAAAATCCTTAGAAGACTGGAAAAAACAGAAGTGAAATTCTGGCATCACTGAAGTTCTTGGCAAACTTACTATAACAATCAAGACTTTTACTCTATGCCTGTAGTGCATAAGATAAAAGAAAAAAATAGTTTGATTTCAGTTAGGGGGTTTTTGTTGTTTTTTTTTCTCACTTCATTTATTCACCATATTATTGATAAGAACTGTAGTCCATTTGCTTCACCGGAAATGGTTAAAATAATACAGAATATATTTTGATATATCTTCATCAAAGCAATGGTTCTTCTGTGTATGGAATTACCAACTGCAATAGTTCATGTGGAACTCTTTCCCTGTGCTGAAGCCAAAAAAAAAAAAATCTGTACAATGTAATTTGCTACGTGTCCAAGATTAAAGTTAGTATACTATGTTTGCTCCCTGATGAGTTTTTTCCTTCCATTTTTGCACAGCTTCTGCATAATGTTATCAGTTGCTTCCAAACTTTCTTTCACCCTTTCCAACTATTTTAGATGGAATTATGGAAACAAGGCAGCAGGATTACTATCTATCACAAGACAATAATGCAGGTTTAAGAAGCACTCAGGCATACGGTGTGTATAGATTTCTACTGAATTTCAAATTATGGTATTCATTACTTCGTAGCCTTCTATATAGCATTCATCAAAATTCTTTAAATCAGAAAAATTCAAAGCTTTCTGGCTTGGTCTGAATTAGTAACAATGCCCAGAGCTGTAAGTGAATGATACAATGAATTATTACAGGGTAGCAAGCTTCAAATCCAGTATTGGATTACTTAGTTTTATGCAGACAGCTACCCACTAAAATAAGGCAGGCAGTTTTTCCTCTTAAAAAAAAAAAAAAAAAAACCAAAAAACACAAAAGAAAACAAAAAACAGAGAAATGAGACCACATGTGACAAATGTCAGCCAAGTGCCTGTAAGTGCTGCTCGAAAGGTGGTCCACCAGGAAGGTGCCATGCATGAACTGAACAGCAATCCGTACCCTCTTCCCACTTCAAAAGTTATACACTAATTCACAACTGACTTTTTCAAGGTTGTAATTGTATTTTATTTTCTTGATCCTGTCAACTTGAATGTTGTAGTCATAGACAACCGATATTCTTAGTTGCACCATGTAGATTTGTACTTGCTTGTTTCTATTACATAATTACAAATTTTCATTTAACAGGGTCAGCAAGGCTCAGAGATAAACATATGGAGCACATGTAGCTGCCTGTGGCTGTATCAGAATCTATATGTGCTGGGATCTGAAAATCATGCTGTTCTTCCAGCTAGAAGCTAGTTAATTTTAATTACTTTTACAACTACAGACTATATTTACATAAACGACATCTGACTTGCAAATTGATTTATTTGGGCTAAATGTTAAAGGGGCTAGAAAGCATTAAGAACCAGTGAAACACTGAGAAAATGGCATCTATGGTAGAAAAACATTACAGGCAAGAAGCCAGTGTAAAAACACCAGGACAAAACGCTGGAAGCATCAGCACAACTGCCTGCAGAGCTTGCCAAAAAGCAAATGAAACTGCTGAGGGAACATTTTCTGCCGTAAATCTTAGTCTTGTAATACTCAGCCACATCCTATGTGTGGCCTTGTTTGTTGACCCTTGATATTGGCAAAAAAAAAAAAAAAAGGAAAAGAGCTCAATAAGAGGATGTATCGATCCTATCTTGATCTCAACCTTAAATCCCCCTCATTTGTTGACTGCCAAAGAGAGTGAAGGTATACAAGAAGGATCTTCTTTGTGTATCCTGTTCTTTATTTTTGTACCCTGCCCTGCTGCTACTGGCTGCCGCTAAAAAATATGGATCATTTTGATCAAGTGTTCTGTATTCCTTTATGAGTATATTTTTATTTATCAATGAACTTAGAATCTCTAGATTTTTTGTCTTTAATTGTTTGCTTCTCCAACTAGATCCTTCTTGTTTTGCTTGTTTAATTCTCTTAAAGTATATACTTGGCTTTAATTATTTTTTTAATCTTTCGTTTAATGAAACATATTTCACTATGTCACTTTTTAATGAATACCTCTCTCTTCTCTGATATTTCTCAATTCATTTTTCTTCTGTTGCTTATAGAGATGTGAGTATAGAAATAAGACTGTAAACACACATTTTATAGATCACATAATTTACAGAAAAAAATGGAATAATTTTGTAATACTGTGTTTGTCATTACCAAATACTTACCTCTCCTCGTTCTCCACTCAATCCTTCTACTCCCTTTAGGAATTAATATGAAAAAAAAAGAAAAATTAAAAAAACAAGGTGAGCCAAATTACTTGGAATAAAAAAAAAAATATTTTGGCTTTTGTTTTCAATAATTAATTACAAATGCCAATTTTTAAAGATTCTGTGACTGCTATTTGTACAATAAATCAAACTGCATATAAGGATGCAAAATGTGCTTCATGGTGAATTAACACTTTGGTAATAACTTTAATATCATATGCCAAAAGGATAAATTTGGAATATATCATACATAATCTAAACAAACAGACGTAATAAAGACATATAGACAATACCTTATTCACTCTACAAAAGAAAAAAGAAATAAAATTTCGTGTTCTATCAAAAGGAAACTCCTAATTCTACCTGGTTTACTAGACAGAAATCAGGTTCAGAGCCTTTGAAATACAAACTCAAGCCAGTTTGTAAGCCAGATTGTGCATGTTGGCCAGTGGTTTCGGTGTCATTTCTGCCAAATGGTTCAATGGTGTTATTGATCATTAAGTTTCACGGCAAAATGGCAGCTCAGCACAGGCTTTTTCACTTTTCTGATACTGTGTCTTTGCGAAGACCTGGAGGGCTGAGAAACCTTGGAGGGACCTAGTGTTGTCTACCAGAAGTATCTGAATGACTGATTTTTTGGTTGCTGACCAAACTAGATAAGTAGGGGAAACAATTTTATTCGGCATGATTTTTTCACCTTTTTCCCTCCCGCCA
>JAHREE010000257.1:1017738-1064243 GCA_033628505.1 Tringa tobata
GTAGAGTAAGACATTACATTTGGTTAAAACCAATGGCTGGCCTTTTTTTAAAAATTATTTCTTTTCAACAGTATCTGCTCAGCTTCATGACCAGACTCCTGTCAACTTACACACCCCTGAAAGTGATAAAACTAGGCTAACGATCTAGATCTCCTGCCCATGCTCCCCTGGCATCAACTCCTTCTGGCTAGACAGGCAGCTGTAGCGATGTCGTAATCCTGAAAAAAGCAACAGCGACTTCCTTCCAAGTCTAGTTTTAGATACGTACATCTAACAAATACTTCTCTGTTTAGACACAACATAGATTATGCAGTTAACAAGTATTTATAAATACTAACAGTTATTTTCTGTGGTATAACAAGGTAGCCAACTATGACACAATCGGAATACGTCGGCCCAGAGTTAAAGAGAAACAACTGGATCTCACTGATTTGCAGCTGAAACAGGAAACATCTGTAATTTACGAGCACAGAAGATGTCAATAATGACTCCCAGTATAGTCTAGGAGGTAAGGAACTACGTGAAAGTGTAGCGTGGTACATGCGAAATCTTAAGATCTCAAGCATCACCCTTAAAAGCTTTACACCAAAGTAAATCTGTGCTGTTATCTGCATTTTTCATTATTTATAATTGTTCCATGACAATCTTCCATAATTTTTTATGGATAAGGATTTAATAAAATAATCCAGAACAACGTAGAATTGGTCTGTTTCTCAAGATATACTACCCCAGAAGCACAGAAACATACAGGTTGGAAGGGACCTCTGTGGGTTTAACTTCCTTTACGGAACAGATCCAACCACAGCAGGCTGCTCAACGTCCTGCCCGGACAGCTTTTGCTCCAACCTCTGCGAGCAGCCTGCTCCAGTGTTTGACCACCCTCGAAGCAAAATGCTTTTCCCCTATATCATGTTGGGATTTCCTGTGTTCCAACTCCTGTCCATTGCCTCTCATCCTTCCGCTGCCCACAGCCCAGAAAAGCATGGCTCCATCTTCTCTGCGTGTGTTGTACTTGCTATTCCAAAAATGCTAAGGCTGCTTAAGAGGTGATTTATATAACTAGATAACCATGTTGTACATAAATGTATTTCAGCTGATGCAAAGAACTATCCATGTTGATAGAAGTAATTTTAAGAAAAAAATACGAACCGTGGCTCTCTTGAACTAGGATCACTATTTTAACAGTACCTGTAAGCCTGGATTTCCTTGTCTTCCCTTTTCGCCTTTCAGTCCCTTCAGAAAAGAAGCACATTTTCTTAAAATATACATTTATCTGGGAGATGCAACCAAACTACCAAAAATAACACAAAGAGGTAAACCCTAAAAATCTCATCCTCAACCAGGCCACATCCATCTGAAAAGTTACTCTTCGAGAGTTCAGAACAGAAACTGTGCAGAAGGACACAATTTCTGCTCTGAAGGCAGAGGAGCCGAGTCAGGATCTGAGCAGTGACACAATACTCCTCTTCTTCTTGTAGGTATTTCCATGACTTTTGGATAACAAGAAGGAAAATCACACTTGTTATAATACAGCAGGCAGGCAAAGGGCCAGGTGGCCTCACCTCGTCTATGAGCGTTTATGTGATCCCGCGGTGCCTGGGGCAGGCAGGGGCAGAACCCACCCCAGGAGAGTGCTGGGGCATGTCCCAGGGCCCTGGGGCAGCAGCACAACCCACACCCCTGAGCCCGCACCATTGCTAGGACCACACAGCTCTGCACCAAATGTCAACAGCCTGCTCAGCCCCAGAAACGCAGCTGGAAATTCATACGGGGCACACCAGACAGCTTTCCTTGAAGAACAGCTAGGGCTCACTGCTGCTGTTCTTCAAGCAAGTCCTCTGTGGAGCTTAATCTTAAAAAAACCTCCAGAATTAACACCTAAGACTTGTATTAATAGCGTTGCCAGATGATTTCATTAGAAGCAAAATTAATATACCTGGATACCACTTTCACCTGGGTTTCCTTTGTCCCCCTGTAAAATATTAGAAGAAAAGTCTCTGCTGTAACATGATTCATCTCAAAGACATGTAGCCTGTGTTTTAATTTAACACAGTAAATACAAGAGAAGCATCTAGTAGCTTTTATTTATACCAAATGAAAAGAGATCACATTATCCCCATGTACGCAAACAGAGAAAAGTACAGGAAGTTATACTAAGAAGGGAATTTGTAATAGAAAGAGCTATCAAAAAGAAAAGTGGATACTCATATGCCAAATTAAAATTTAAAAGTACAACATAATGAGGTGGAAAATCCAGCTGGATTTTATCCACTCGGTGTATGGGAGTGGAGAAGATGTAGGCAAGGAGAGGGACAGTATTTCTGGTGGGCTAAATTTCATCTGAATGCTAACCACTAAGTATGCTTGCTTTCACCCACAGAGAAGAGAGTGTAAATAATTTCCGTAACACATAGCGTAAAACCATTGAATGCAGAAGTCATAAATGACACACCAAAGAAAAAATATTTTTTTACATCAGAAAAAAAAAATATATTTAATCAAAACTACGTAAGGACAAAGTTCCACTTCACTCGCTTCTTTTGACTTTCATTGAAATGTTTACAGTAAGTAAACATTAGCTGGGTGATTGGTAATCAGATGGTGCAAATGGTACTTAAAAAGCAGGTATGTAGGTTTATCAAGTTGCCTGAACACCATTTAATTGACACTGGTGAAAAACAGGCACCTCTCAAAAACCATTCATGCTATTAATGGCTGAGGTATCGCCCAGAAGGTGCTCATCTTCCTTCACTGATTGAAAAGGAAACTTAAAGTTGTGGGAGATGGCTCCTGCCCTTACTTTGACCTCTTAAATCAGTGTGACTCTGTTTAAACAGACATGAATTAAAACGTTGGGCCGAGAACACAGCAACTCATGAAACAAAGGACACATCAACAGGGGGTGTGCAAAACTGCATTTAATAAAGAAAAGAATTAGCATGGATTTTTTTTTGATCTGTTTTGCCAGTTTTCTTGTAAGAGTCAAAAAATGTGTTTCTTTGGTTGCTTTTTGAAAAAGAGAATATTTACTTAAATGCTAAATAGTAATAAACGAGGAGATTTGGCCCATGGCAAATATTTTCCTGATCAAAAATCCCAGAACATAAGAGGGTATTTATGCCTGCTGTATTTGGTTGCACTGTGCTTGAATATAAAGTATTTGGTTAGATTTCAAGTTTTAAGAGGTTTCACTTTTACTGTCAGATGCTCAAACTGTACTTTTTTCCCTGAATAATCAAGAGTTTGTCATATTTATGGCTCATAACCCCATTTAACCAGCAACATATATTCTGACTTGCATCTTCATATAAAATGAATAATGGCTTTTGGAAAAGATTCTTCAGTTTAAAATTTATAGAGAGGTGCCATAAATTTTAACAGAATCTCCCTTCTTAAAATCAGTATTACTGTCTTCTATGTACCTTATGTGACTCTTAGATGTTTAAACTGAATATATGGTGATAATGAAGCTAATTAAACTATTGTTGTGACACTGGCTCTACTCAAGACACTAGTCCACTGGGCTTCAGTACATTTTGGAAGACTTAAGCCAGGAAATCTTTGTCCTTAGGTGCTCTTATAAGTATTACACTGTTTTGAAACTGGTCAGAAGACTAATTTTTTTACATCTTGTCTTAGAAAATGGGAGTCAGATTCCATTATCTCATTTAGCTGAAATAACCTCATCTAAATTTGTGCCATTCTGTAGCCTCCATTGACCAGGGAACTTGTTTCAGTTGTCTAAACATAGGCATTTAAGATGCTCTAGGCAACCCAAGGCATGCCTGTATGTGTCTATTGACATCTGAAATACTTTAGCATACCTAAGACATCCATACATGGATGGCAAATATAGCACTGGACATACAGTAAACCTTCTGGAGTAGAAGCTGAAGTCTAGTGGAATACTTCTGCATGGGATTTTCATAAAACTTTAAATATTACACCACCCTTCTAACTTACTGCTACTTTACCCTTCAACTTTTTTTTCTGCAGTGAAGTACCTGAATCAACTCTATTTCTGTAATGCCTTTATATGAAGGGCTTCATCCTTCAAAAGCCAGTCCTCTGCCTTGCTGTAATACTACACAGACAGATTATCATTTTTTACTAACTGCTTATTTCTGTCTGACTCATTATGTGAGTTTCCTTTGCTTTTACGGGGCTTTCTGTTTATTCTGAAATGTGTAATTTGAATACACAATGGAGGACTCTTTGCCCTGGTTGAGACTCCAGTATTTCCCAGGAAACACTGCTAGATTTCCAACACAAGTATCAGAGACATTACCTAAACACACTTATTTTTATACAATTTTTTTCTATATATTCAAATTTGAAGTTATCATTAAATCAGTTCAAATATAATTTTAAGATTTAGTTAACTTACTGATTTAATTGTGTTAATTAATTTTAAAGTATTATTACATTTTTACATTTAAAATTTACATTTAAGTATTACATATGGACTGATAGCAAATATAGCAACATTTTTAGCCTTGACAACTTGTTGCTTGAATAAATATCTAGCTTGAATAGCTGCCGATAAAGCTTGTTAGTTATAGTAAACTATATTCTAAGGAAACATGTCTGTTACATGACATGAGATCACTCATACTGCTCCAAAGAAACAGTATAACATTAAAATAAGGTTTATACTCATATATGTCAATTAAGAAAATTACGATACAATTTTTTTGGGTCATGTTCTCATAAAAATACAATAAAATAATGAAAGTAATAGCAGAACAGCAGTACTCATTATCTTCCAAAGCAGTGAAAGATTTCATTTCCAGGATGCACATATTATTGTTTTAGAAGTGTCCCAAATAAAGAAATCTTAATTAAAATCTAGACTAAAAATGTAATGGATACAAGTCAGAGCTTCGGTTACAATTAGAATTAATTGATTTACAGCAATGGAACTAATTTGACTAATTTCACCACTTTTGAACCATGACAGCTGACAGGTGTTCAACCCTGAAATTCTACTCAAAGCATGCTATTGAAGATAACAGTGAATATTTTTTCTCCAGCTGTTTCAAATAAACATGCAGTGTTTCTGTCACATACATTTGCCTAATAGCCTATTTAAAGTATAAATCCTCGGTCTTTCTCTTTCTTGGTTGAGTTACATAGAAGAAAGGTGCTGAAAAAACATCATCTAGAGAACAGAACCCTGTTAAGTTCTTTGTAGTTACCCACAGGGCACAAAGAGTAATGATTTTCAATTACTTCTAATTTTCAGGTTCTTAAATTCCATTCTATAGACAAAGCATGGCTGATTTTTCCTCAAGAGACTCAGTTCACACTCCAGTCAGTCCTGTGATTTACAGTAAGATAAAAATAAATCAGTATTTTAAAACAACAAATATTCCAGGGGCTTTCAAAAAGTTCTGCTTTACTGACTGAGATAAAACAGAGAGATTTCAACCACACAGGAGATTTTTAGTAGAATGCTGCCATATTACAAAATGATCTCTAGGAAAAAATTTCTAGAAAAGCATTTAATGTAATTTCAATTACATCTTTAAATTATGCAAAAAGCTGCGTGCTTGAATTTCAAAACATACCAAAGAACAATATTTCCTATAATCTCTTCAACCTGGGACTCTTTAAAGGCATGTGACTGTCAGAAAATATCTACTCCTAAAAATAAGGATATCTATCCAGATAAGTCAAACACCAATACGAAATTTTGCAATGTGTTCACAAAACATTTCTTCAGCAATGACGAATTTCAGCGCAAGCACATCTATAGAGTGTTTGATAGATAATAAGTCTGCACCAGGAGATGATGAGATCATTGAAGCCATGATCTTTATGAGAACTCAGTATGCAAGAGGAATAAAATAGGTTTGTCTGAAAAGAAGAACCACCTGTACAGTAGAATTAGGATCCATCTAACCTAACTTTTGCCATCTAAAATTTCAACATTTAATTTAGCTAATTGTCTAGGCTTCAGCTACGGTCAAAGAAAGGAAGAGGTGTGAATTAGTGACTCCCCAAGGAGCTCAGACTCTCTCAGCTAAATATGGAGAGAACCCGGACAGTTTGTTTGCATCAGGTAAGTCTTAATTGCTAAGGCTAATTGAGCTGAATCTGTCCCAGCTGCCTAGGGTTAATTGCCCCACCAAAAACTTTGTACAATAGACTTTATAGATGTAGCACTTGCTGTAAGATTAAGTAAATATAGACTCATGGATCATACCATTATCTACTATAATTCGTAATGGACATTTCATTAGTACCTATATCATAGCATTTTATGCTAACAGTTTTGCCATTTTGGTCATTCTCTCCTCCCTATGAAAAAATATTGTTTTTCTAAAGAATGGGCCTTACAAAATATACCAACTGTTCTCTAATAATAATGATGTATTTAGAAAAAGGATTTCCTTTAGTAATGATCACTTATAAGAAAAGCACTTCCAATAAAAGATGCGGTTAATGTAAAACTGGAAAAAACACTTACCTTTATACCCTGGGTACCAGGAATGCCTGGGTAGCCTGGTTCACCTGGAGCACCTGGCACTCCTCGTTCCCCCTGAGTAATACAATAGCTTTGTGTCAGTCAAGTGTAGTGTGTAAAAATATATATTGCATGTTTTCTCAAGGTCACATGATATACTTTATCTGTGATATTTTGCAATTTTATAACTGAGGATGATCGAAATAGCTGGAGAATTCATGAATGGATGTTGAATACAGAGAAGCCACAAAAGGGACTCCTAGTTCTTAACCTCAGTTTTCTAGTATCTTTTTTAAGTGCCTTTTAATAGAGATGATGTCAATTTTTCAAAATTACACAAATAAAACTGTCTGAATAATGGCTATATTTGCAGGTTTGAACTTGATGAAGAGCTGACTTACATTGCCTAAACTCTAGTATTAAATTAATAATAATACGCCATCAAATGGATTCTGATGCAATTTTATATTAACAACTGTTTTATTTTGGAACAAACTGCCTTGTAACTAATCATGGAAAATCCCGGAAGATCAGTAAATCATGGAAAGTAAATCAATCCCTTCTTTAACTGGAATACTTCCAGAATCATGTTTACCTTGGTTCCTGATGATCCTGGTTTCCCCTGCATTCCAGGTTCGCCTTTATCACCCTATATAACAGCATAAGAGTATGGCTGATACATCAGTACGTTTTGTCATGCATGGGATGACTAGCAAACATGAAAAGACACTGCTGGGAAATTGGTTTTTAAAAATAGGCACAGGCAATGACTGAAAGGCTGAAGTTCTGCTCCCTTACAGGAAACCTGAAGTCTCAGCTTTCCCTCGGGAAAGATGAGATACTGATGACAAAATGTGATCTGCCAGCCTCTGCTCACCTCTCCCTTCCCCACCTGCCTAATTTCCCTTGCCCGGTCATACCATGTTTGTGTGCACTGACTTCACATTTCCACCACCTTATTTTATAAAACTGAGAATCCTCAGACCTGTCTAAGCCAAAATATTTACTTATGTTTTTACTTCTGTTTTGGTTTTTACTGTAGCCTATGAATTAGGTGTATACTCAGCATGAGGATTTTCATTGAAATCTAAGAATTATTGATTACTTCATGATGCTCTTTTGTAAGAATGAGCTTATTAAGAATGATTCTGTAAGAATCAGTTTATATTCTGAATGAGATAAATATACAAAACAAAAGTATTTTTCACCAATTAAAATAAAACTAATTTTTAGTCATTTCATAGGTGTTCAGCCTTCTTGACCAAAGAAAACATTAACCACTTTAAAAAAATGCTACCTTCAGTGTACAATTTTAAATAAATACATACGTACTTTTGGATATGAAATAATATATGGGTGGAAATGGATCTAAATACAAACATGAACTTGGGAAAATGGATTCCATGCTCCTAAATATTCTCTAGGACATACAATTCAGTGCTTACTGGCCAAAATTGGATTAAATTAAAAGGTTACACTAACAGGTCTGAATTTATAGTATCTGGTTTAGTTTCTGAGAGCATGGGTCAAATTAATTCTTGCTGTAGCTGCAGTGCAATCAATAAAGTTACATCTGAAATAAATTTGGCTCCTTGGGTGGAAAAAGCAGCACGTAACGTTATTTAACACAACTAAAATATAAATAAATGTAACGTGGGCAGAGAGTTCTGATATATGCTGAGAATTATCTGGCTCCCAGCATTGCAGAACATTTTCCAGGACTGTGAAGCTGAAACAAAGTCTCATGGCCATGTCTGCAATTGTTCCAAACCCCATGGGATGACAGGCACCATTTACTGAGCTATATTAAGCTCTCTTGAGACTGAACTATCATATAAGGTAATATTGCAAAAATCATACAGCTAACTCACTAATATTCAACATATCAAAATTCCTGATATTTTCTCTTCTATAAAGCAGTAATTTATCAGTCATAAGCAAATCAACACGAACACTTACCTTAGGCCCGGGAGCTCCAGGTAGACCAAATGAGCCTTCTGGTCCCATCAAACCCTATTTATTTGTGAAAAAGGCAGAGACATTTCTGTACTAAGCCAATGGATTCAATATAGTGTATTAGTATTATATTTCTATAGTTAAATAAACAGGATTGAAATATAATATCTTTCATGATACTACTATGCAGGTTGTAGCTCTGATTACAGCAGAGTGGATTATTTAGACCTTCTATGGCCTGAAGAAGGGCTACTGCTCAATGGAAAAATAACATGCAGGAAAAAAAGCACAGCGCTGTCATGGAACACTCCTGAGAGAGAAAATTCTGCAACTCAAAACCCCGCCTGTGTGATCTAATCTTTAACATATTTTTAATATGTCCTTAGCTATAATTGAAAGCGACACAAGTGTTTCTTATTTTCCATTTAGTGTTCCCCAAACCAGCAAGAGTATATGTGGCATTTTGTAACTCTCCTTCTTTCTATTTGTGTCCCTCAATGGTTGCCGTGCCACCACTCCTTTTGCAAACTTCATGGAGATTTATCAGGAGCAGCTAACTTTGGGGCCAGACCTTTGCATCTTCTGCAGAATCTTCAGGACTCAACTGTTCATTCAAGAACTCAGTGGCTTCTGCCGTTTCAGGCCGTGACACCTCAACACATGTACAAAGCCAGAGAATTGCCAAAACAATCCCTTGGACTCCTCACATGGAAACGTGTTGATAAAGTCATGTTTAGCTGTCTTTGTTCCATACATAAAATAAGAGCTAAAGGGTGTTAAATCATCAAATGGCAGTCTTAGTTTCTGTTTAAAGCTACTCTCAAGTATACATTAGAAAATAAACCTTTCTTGAAAATCATAATTTCCCAGCAGGAATTCCCATTTATAGTATTTTCCACATCTGGTGTTAGTATATGTCTTTCTCATCACTTCATCTCACTTCCCTTTGACTCTAGAGCTGCATGCATCAATAAAAACAATACATTGTTTTTGTTTTATTTGGACTTGCATATATACTCAAATATGATTTGCTATAAGACTGTACTTAAGATATAGCATAAAATAATAACACAGAAATAATAACACATAGCATAAAATAATAACACAGCTTAATAACACAGAAAGTCAAACAATTAAATAAGGCCTGAAAATCAAACTTGTCAGAGATTTTTATCAATTATTCTAATTTATAGTACTTTCAAAAACTTTTGTTATTATTGTTATTTAATCTTTGCTTTCATATAGATCAAAAAACACCCCCTTCCATTTAGTATTAAATGTTAGGAATTATTCAGTTCCACGACATTATCCCAGACCTCCTTCAAAAGTTACTTGTGATCAAAAATAAATATATATCTATAGTTATTTGTTACACAGACTGCAACTCATGATTTTGCCAAAAACATCTTTCTTCACTAAAAGGATGGTTTTGTTTTTGCAAAAATTGAAAAATTGCAAAAAATCAGAGTATTTGGAACAAGAAGCCATTCTTTGTAGTCGGGGTTTTCAGCATTGAATATTTTTTTTAGTATTTCACCTGTGCTTTACTGTTAACTGAGGCAGCACAGATTAACTCAGGTTTCTTTCCTGCTGTGTTGTAAGAAAGTACTGGTCACCAAAACTTTCCATCAGTAAACACAGCAACTTGCTCTGTAGGCCATAGACACAGGTCTGTGAATACAAATAAACGGTATCAATCACAAGACTAAAACTTGAGTAACTTTGCTGCCAGTTTTCCTCAGCCTCAGACTTTTCCCGTTCCATCAATTGCACATGAAAATTACTCTATTAAGCTTCAATTTCTTTAAAATAACTAATAGTATGAGACATCAAATAATTTCCAGCACTTTCCTGAACTTTGAAGATTAGATCTGCTTGTTCTTGCTTATATAGAAAATCAAAGATGATGCAGTTAAACTAGTATAATCTATTATTTGGTAAATAAAGGTTTACTATAACCTGTGCCATATCTTTCATAATTTTGGAAAGAAATTAACAATTCCTCTCCAGCTGGAGTGAAGATTCTGAGGTCTGCTTCCACTCAAAGTAAGAGACAGTGTAGTCCCATTAACTATTTGCTTATGGAGAATGTTCAGCACCAGCTTTGTTACAGCAAGTGTAAGAAAACATTAATTTGGTTTTGGAACCCAACTTTGATTTTATCAACTGTCTTAACTCGCCTGTGCATCAGGCCTGCTTCTTCACTTCTTCTCTTTCTATTTATGTAGCAAAATAAAGTTTTACTAATTTTCATTTCAGTCTAAGGCTGAATTTCAGTCTAAGGCTGAATACAATTTGGCTGTTTTAAGTCAAATTTCATGTTATCTAGTGACCTCCTCACTTCTGAAATACAGCTCTCTTTATTGTATGGTCTTTTTGCATTCCTTGAAAGCTACCATCCTTTTCCAAAAACCGTTGTGAGATTAGCAGAAGTAGGGAGGTGATTGTGCCCCTGTACTCAGCACTGGTGAGGCCACACCTCGAGTATTGTGTCCAGTTTTGGGCATCTCAATACAAGAGAGATAGAGGTGCTGGAGCGAGTGCAGAGGAGGGCAACGAAACTGGTGAAGGGCCTGGAGAATAAATCATACGAGGGGAGGCTGAAGGAGCTGGGACTGTTTAGTATGAGGAAGAGGAGGCTGAGGGGAGACCTCATCACTCTCTACAACTACTTGAAAGGACACTGTAGAGAGGTTGGTGCTGGTCTCTTCTCACAGGTAATTAATGACAGAACGAGAGGGAATGGCTTCAAACTCCAACAGGGTAGGTTTAGACTGAACATTAGGAAGGAGTTCTTCACGGAAAGGGTGGTCGGGCATTGGAATAGGCTGCCCAGGGAGGTGGTTGAGTCACCATCCCTGGATGTGTTTAAGAGACAATTAGATGTGGTGCTGAGGGATATGGTGTAGGGGAGGACTTTGTAGAGTAGGGTAGATGGTTGGACTCGATGATCCCAAGGGTTTCTTCCAACCTAGATGATTCTATGATTCTATGATTATTATTTTCTTCTCAGATTCCTGTTCTGTGCTCGTCACTAGCATGTTAATCAGTAGAGAACAGAAAGCACAAGTTTGGGGAGGGATAGTGGGAAGGGATGAGAAATGTGACTGGGGGATTTCTGGCTCCTTTCAAACTGTCACCTCAGTGTAGTCCTTTGCTTCAAGTCACGTAACACGCTGAGAGCCTACCCTCTATCAGCTCCACGCTAGATCACTTCTAGTTTACGCCCACACCAGCCCTTGGATTACAGAAGAGGTAAATGTTCATCACAAATGTCCCTTATTTATCTCATATCATACAAAGTGGAAATACTATGTGTACAGTATAGCTTCTTTTATATTAAATCAGATATGTGTATATATCCACATTGACATGCAAACATACACCAGAGAAAGCAAATCGGAAAATAAGTTTAGTATAACTAAAGGTCAGGCATACATCTGCAAGAAAGGGAGAAATAAAACCCAGTTGTCCTGGCTTTCTTTCTTGCGTTTTCATTACTATTTAACATATACCATTTAAAAAATTACAGGAAGACAACTACATGAAATCAGTACGGTGCAAGAAGAAAACTTTCAGATGCAACACAGGAAAAGCTTGAGAACATAATCTGAAAACTATGGCAGGTAAAATTAAAAGAGAAGAGCCTGTCCTGAATAAAAATAAAGAACAATTCAAGGACACAAAATACAGTATTACTCCCCCATTTTCCAGAGCTGACACTATTTATATGGCAGATAAATTAATAAATTACTGACATTGGCAATGTAATAGGGATAGTTATTACTGAAGAAGAGCTTGTTACCAAAGAACTTTCCCAAGGTATTAATAGACCATTCACAAGCTTTCCATCTGTTTCTTCTGGAACTAACATATTCAGCGTGACTAATACAAGGAAAATCCCACTATCTTTTCTGGTTGAAATTCCCTAATGCCATATAATGTACTCAAATATTCCATGCATCAATTTCCTACTTATTTTATCAGGTGACAAAAGATATATTAAACGAGTTGACAGGAAACATAAATAAATTATTTTCAAGTGTATTAAGAACCAGATGGTATTTATCTAAATGAAATTAGAAGAAAACATAGTAGGTGAGTTACGTGAGTAAATACATACACTTTGGAATCCCACGAGTCTTTATTATAGCTGATGATACAGCCTTCTTTCCGGCATTTTGTTCAACTTTGTTCAGAAAGAAATGGAGAAAAAATTTCCAGGAGTAGGCAATAAAAGTGATTAGAGGCACAGGTGAGATACCAAATGCGCATGTGTTAACGAGGAGTAGGGGCATTTGAACTTCCAGTTCAGGCAATGTTTCATCCAAATTTGATCTAAGCAACTGCAATAACTGGTTGTCAAGGAAATTTATTCTTTCCAGAGAGGATCTTTACGTGACTGAAAAAGTCCTTTAAGTTCATGAAAAGAAATTTAACCACCATTAATTTCTCACTTTATACAAAAGGGCTTCTGACAGCTGTAATGTAGTGGTCATGCCTGCAGTAGAGTCAGGAAAGGAAAAGCTGCTGGGTGGATGCAGCTGTACATCGTGCATGAAATTCTGAATGTATTGAGTGACAGAGTAGTCCAGAATTTGTAAAACTCAAAACTAGTTTCAGTCTTTCTCTCCAACCAGGACTGGACTGGTTCTGATAGGTGAGATATTTTATTAAGGAATTGCAAGCATGGAAAAAAGAAGTGAGCTCTTCAATACATTTACAGACATTTATATGCTTATATATAATCTCAGTTATCTGGAAACCAGAGTCAAGTGTTTTAAAACCTAGCATTATTCAGAGACCAAGTTCAAGCGTGCTCTGCTTTGTCTGTGGTTGTCTCCAGAGATATAGGAGAAATCACAAACCACACCCTTAGCTCTTTGGAATTTTTTTTTTATGAAAAACAATGAAACAAAGTGAAAAATTAAGAAAATTAAGAAATAGGAAAGAACGTGAGATCTGTGGACTGTACAACTTTGAAAAGTCTATTTACAGTTTCATAACCTCCTCAGCTTCTTCAAGGGATAATCCACATATCCATTTGGATTCCACATGACCAAGCAGTACTCAGCACAATCCCAGCATGCTAAAGATTTATGAGTCCTTTGTCGAATCAATGATCTCAGCATCACTCTGACAAATGCATAATCGAAACCAAAAAACCACCTCAGATACGGCAAGGTTTACCTGTGATGGGATAGACATACACTACTGGACATACACAGAGCAAGCCTTGACATACAGGACTGCAAGTGACCATTCCTCCCTTTGGAGGTCTGAACAACCTGACTGATTGCAAATGAAATCTACCACCTCATTTAAATGCAACTCAGATGCAAGATCAAATAGAAACTTGGGAGGGGTCTGCAAATATGTTCTCTCTGAAAAGTAAAGTTAGACTACTACTCAGACTTAAGCATCTGAACTTCACCCACCTTCTGACTGCAGAGAAAAGGCAATCTTCATAGAAAAACAGAGAATAAACAGCCAGTGAAAAACACGAAGTCTTCCCACAATTGATGTAACAT
This sequence comes from Tringa tobata, assembly GCA_033628505.1. Taxonomy (NCBI): domain Eukaryota; kingdom Metazoa; phylum Chordata; class Aves; order Charadriiformes; family Scolopacidae; genus Tringa; species Tringa tobata. The sequence continues at coordinate 1,031,695 of JAHREE010000257.1, forward strand.
TCTATGAAATTAAAGACCTTCTCACCAAATAATCAAGCAAATAATCCTACATAAAATTACAAAATCCCAATAAATTTGAGGCAGAAAAAACCCCAGACATGCTGGATGTTACAGATACTGAAAGGACTTTAACTGAGCTGATGTGCATAATCAAAACTTCAACACTAAGGTATAATAAAAATTAGCAAGTATAGAGAGGATTCAGATTTAGATAACCCTTAGGTCAAGTACATGGTTTAGCCAGGCAGGCATATATTGCTCTTATTAGCAGGAGTAATTGGAGAAGAGGCTCTTTCTAGAAATAAAGAACCACCCAGCATCCATATGGATTGTACCTGGAGCATACAGTCTTCTGTAAATCCTTTATTGCCACGTCTGCTGGGTATGAGAAGAGCATGGGACTCCTTATCGCCTAGCCCAGAAAACCCACAAACCAAAACTGCCTTAGCTGGCCAGATGTAGGCAAAAATCTGGTTAACTGCATCTGAATTCATCTTTTAGTGATCCTTAGAACAGCAATGGAAAAGTAATAAAGCACTATCTCTCTCCGTGACTTCAACTCCAAAAGTGTAGAACTCTAAAGGAAAGCAGACTGCATTTCCAGTTGAAAGCAAAAGAGACAAAGTTTTGGAAAACTCCATTCGTTAAAACAACATCAAGAACAAATTTCCCACTCCAGATTCAATACTCTAAAGGGAATAAGAATATCTGACATGATGTTCAAGCCTCATATGTGACTTAGATATCTGACAAAACAATTGCAGTATCTTCCCAGAAAAGAAGAAAAACCCTTTCATTACTTCACTTGAGGATGGAAACAACCATGTTTTCAGTCACTATTTGCTTATAGCGAGCCCTTAACCTGGGCTCCCCATAAACAAACTCCTCCTAAAGTTCTGAATTCCAGCACACGAATGTGTATTTTCTTTTTCTCTGGAGAAAAGATGACTCCTGGTTTTGGGTACCCTTTCTGTCTTAGGAGGGAAACATGCACCAGTAACAGTCCGGGCATAGAAGTGCCATATCCTGAGGAGCATTCCAGCACTAGTATATAAATTATACTTACACTACTAGTTACCTTCATACTCCAATGGTTAATTTGGCGTGCAGCAACACGTAGTTGTGCACGCCTGCATGGACCAAGATGGTCACACATATGTGTTGCTGACTTCCAGCCAAACAAGGATTCTCTTTAGAATGGGGAATGATGCAGTGGGAGGTGAGCCCCAAATAGTTTTGTATCAGGTCTGCCCTTATGTACTCTAGAAGACGGTAAGCTTAACCAGGATTTTAGAGAGATTCAGCAAAAAAAAAGACAGAGGATCAAAAGGTCCACACTGGGATCCTTGGCATCCTCTTTCTTGGAGGTTCCTGTCACCCACCAAAATGAGGCACAAGCTACCACAACAACTTGGGTAAACATCACTGGAGACACTGAGAGCAGAAGAGAAAGGCCCCTGAAAAGATTATTCCTGTCCTGCAATGACAGGTAGATACCAACAGTGAGATGGCCTTAGCAGTGTGACAGCAGACTAATCACTGAGGAATGAACATCAAGCCCCTTCTAGAGAGCCATGGGATCTCCTGTATTTTGCCTTGCAGATATAAGTATGTATCTCTTTAAGTTCAGAATGAGCCATCTCCCTTTATTCTACTTCTAACACTACAAAATGGCATCTGAAACCCGTTTGTCTTTTGGAATGGATGAAATCTAGCCTGATGGCCAGATGTCAAGAGGAAGTTCACTACTGATGAAGCATTTTCATAGGTAAAGACCTTGAAAAGACATGGGGTAGATAAATTGAGAGACAGAAAAGTTATGAAACTGAACAACACAATCTGGTAACAATTGCCAAAATCCAAGAACCTGAAGCAATGCTCTCTCACCTGTTGCCAAACTATCAAGAGGCTTAACATAACAACAAGAGCAGCAGAGAGAACAGTTCACAGCTTTCACCTGCAATTTCCACACTTCAACTATGCCGCCAGGCTAAAAACTTATATTTTCCATAGCCTTGTCTTTTGCTGCTGATAGAAGGGATATTGTGACTTCTAACCACAGCTTCTCTATTTAGGAATAAAATGGTAAGTGCCATTTGCACGTACAGTGCAGGCATCACTATCTAAGCTTCTCAGTCTCTTCTTCCATTTCATGACTGCCATCTGCTTATTTCTAATGAGTTTTCTGAAGCTCTGTCCAGTGCATTTGCTTCTTGCTGCTATTCAAATCCTTCAGTGTTGTCCAGATAATTTCATTTACTACTTCCTTTTACCCTTCCATTTCAGACAGAATTAATTAGCAAGGGAATTACTGCTCTGAGATTAATTTTTGTAAAAAGTTTTTATATGTTAGTTCTCTTATTTATCAAAGCAATGCTATCAAAGCATTTATAAGAATCTGATACATCTTCTCAGTTTAGATATTAGAAAACTGATCACTATTGTTATGAAAATCAGTATCACAGAGTTGGACTTGTTTATTGGACTTGGTGATTATTTATCTTCAAATGCATTCTCCAAGCTGAAGAAATTAAGCGGTATCACAGTTTTCGTATCTACAGTAATCATAATTATCCCAGTAATAACACTACAGAAATGCTGAAATTTCCCAATTAAATATTTTCATAAATAAATAAATGCTTTCTTCCTGGGAAACTGAAGTGTCTTCTATTTGGACTGGCTATGGACAAGCCTGTTACATATAGTGTGACATATATGACTATATGGATAATATATAGTGAATAGGTAACAAGGCAAGAAAAAATCACATGATTTTCTTCCCACTGTTGTCACACATTAAAACATTTGTATATGCCATTCAGCTACAAATCAAGACGTGTTAGCTTCAGGTCAAATATAGGGTAAAACATAGGTTCTTTAAGTAAATAAAAAGTCACAGCAAACATCTTATTTATGATGCTAATTCATGTATCTCCCAGGAATGTCAGAAGCATTTTAGTTAGCAAAGAAGAGAAAATATATCAGCAAAGATGAGAAAATATCTCAAGCACAAAACAAAAACTGCAAAAAGAGGATGATTAATAATGGAACCATGTAAATACTGTCGAACATTTCAATAGAAAACATAATTACTTTTAAGGCCACATATGTTCAACCAATGATGAAATTCCTACTAATTAATGAAAGATCTCTAAGTAGCAGCTGTCCCTTTCACCTTTAAAATTTCCATTTTTTAAAGTCTATATATACTTGCACTAACTTGCAGAGCAATAAGTTACTACTGTGATTTCTAAAGGATTATTTAGCACACAGAAATCACCTCACTAGGACAGTAACAAAGGCATGGTAAGCTGGACTGTCCAAAAAGAATTAATTATTTTCAGTTTCCTACATTACAAAATAAAAATCTCTCTTAAAGCATTTTGGTTATTCAGTGATCTCAGCTCTTCTCAGAGTCTCCGTCAAAGCAGCACTACCACAAAAGCATCCTGAAATTCATCTTCAGAAGTCCATTGCACACTATGACAATATTTAAGTCAGTCTTAACTTTCAAAATAAATTTGAGTACTTTCAAGGTTAATTCAAAGTTAATTAATTCAGAAAGTAAACTTAATTTAAATGTGTTTCCTGGATTTGTTTATCAAATGTACAGTCAGGAAATCAATTTTAAAAGAAAAGCTGGCATATAATATTTTGGGGGGAATTTAGAGATTAGACTTAGTCGGATCATATTTGCCAGCCTGAAAACTGCTACTTTATCTGCCATTGCTTGTTTGCTTATTACAAGTAGAGAATGACAGCATCAGAATTATTTGTTCATAGTAACACCATTTCATAAACTTACAGTATCCCCTGGTGACCCTTTTGCTCCCGGTTGACCTGGTGGTCCAATTTCACCCTATATTTTTTACATAAAGAGAAGAATTATGTGATTAATGTATGTATAGTTAACAAATTTGTTAAACATTCCTTGATTATGAGATTTATTAAGTTAGGATTATTTCTCAAAGTATTATGAAATTAACTTTGTTACTTTTAACTTATTCATTCCTTCTGGAATAGTTGAAATAAAACCTAATGAGAGACTTTCAAATATGCCACAAAGAATTTGGAGCATGTCTCCATTCATTTGCAGCATGATTTGATGTCCTAAACCCCCACTATGAAAACTCTCCTCCGGGCACAGACTAAACCCTTATTTTGGAATGGATATACATAGACACAGGTTTTAACAGTGTTTTGAACTGTTAATAATACCTTTTGTCCTTTTGCTCCTTGATTTCCAGGGATTCCAGGAATTCCCTGATGGGAAAAAAGAAAACCGTTTAAACATATAGAATAGTTTCTCCAGAAAATAATATTTCGTGTCCTCATAAATTTAACATTTGCCATATGATTGAAGTTCAAAATACGGACAGGAAATAGAAAATTAAAAAAACCCAACCAACACATAAAGTGAAAAGAGCTTCAGCTGGAAACGTGCAAAATATTTCATCTGGGGATGAAACATTAGTGCAACACTAATGTTCAGTCACTTCCCAGTGCTTTCATGGCAGGAGTCCATGTCTGCCACGTGGCAGGCTCAGATGCTCCCTGTTGCTCACCAAGAGCTGAAATGCTTTTCTGAAAACTCTGAGTGACACAGGGAAAGAAACCAGGTTTCATTATCCGTAAGATTCCCACATAAGATAGAGCAAATGCCCTGGTCAACAGGACCATGAGTCCTATTTTGTCACCTAAAATACAGTGATTACACAAGAGATAGCTATAATGATAGTTGATGTATGCCAGCTTCTACCTCCAGAAATACTTGAAGATCTCTGTCATCTCCTCAGCTTCATTGCTCATTTCAGCTCTACAGTATACCTCACAGTTTTCTTACAGTGATCATTTAATTGAACATAATTCCATTTTAAAACAAAACTCCATATATATTTAAAACTGTAGTCTACATTCAGTTAATCTATTTCTTGTCTCAAGTAAAACTGTTGAAATTTATTGGACAGACACTGTTCTTACTTGTATCATCATTAATCTGCAGTAAGAACTTGGCTTACAGACTTTACATTTTAATCTAATATTGAAATTAATAAACTGCAGTGAAAACAAGAGGTCTGTTCTAGACACCACCAACACAAATGTATTCTGTGGGAAAAAAAATTAACACGAACGTCACAACCAGGAATAACCTGATAGTTTCCATATGAATTGCATCTGTGCAATGCTGGCTTGGAAAAGATAGTTCCATTGTTTTGCAGTTAACACCCAGCTTCTAGTTAATAATGACCCCATCAAGCAGAAACAGTTCATCGGTCAATGGCACATGAGTTAACAATGACATCCTGAGTATTTTACAGGTCATCAAATTCTAACGTACCTATCATTAAAAGAAAAGATCAAAGAATATTATAAACAGAGCCAGAAAACAATGCCTCATTCTGAGGCATTCACATTGTGTAACATAGCTCCTCTTGCTAAACTTTTTTTTGGTCCAAAACCATCTTAGATCTTCTGCACAAATAAAGAGATGGGAAATAGGGCATATTTATCATCTCATTTAGGAACTTCCAGACATGTCCATGAGTCCTCAGTATAATTATTTAAGTTAATTTCTGTAGCTGTAAAATGTAAAACTAAATTATAAATATCTGTACACAGCAAACGATTTGCCATTACAAAAGTATGCCTAAAAGAAGAAACACAACGTCTCACTGTGCTGCGTTGAACTTTCTTGCCTAAAAGAAATTACAGATACAAGACATTTATCTTTGTATAGGTAGCAAAGAAAGATAAAACACAAAGAATAACAACTGTAAAACTAAGTCGTGTTTACTTTTTTTTTTTCTTTTCCTATTTTTCTTTCTTCTGATTGACTCTGTACTTCTGCAGTACACAGAACTTGGGCTCTTATTTCAGTGGGAGCCGGTCCAGATCCTTAAAATTCTCTTATGGCTCATTGACATTCACTCAGCTAAGAATGAATCTATCACTTATGCTAATGTGAGTGATTCCCAGAGTACATGGGGTGGAGATTTTCAGTTATTCTCCTCATGTCAGGTAGCACAAAAAAAGAAGTGGCTAATTTGGTCATAAAGGATGAGTTTTTCCCCATCAGAGTTATTCTTCTGTATAGTTTCCATGGTTCAGTAATTACAAAGACTAATTTCTGTAGGATGAGCTCCAGGATACCTAAAAAATTAAATTTGTTTTCCTTCTCATTATCTATTCCCAAACTTTTACTTCCTTTTACATGGATAATCCCAGGTTATGGCAATTAAAATTATTTACACACTCCCAGAAGACAAGGTTAAAAAGTAATTTAGACAACTGGAGTTTCCTCCCTAATTTCTAAGTCAAAAGCAAAAGGAAGGTTTGGAAATGTGTTCTGGTTCCTAAATAGGGATTCTACATGCAGTACAAATCCTCAGAATCTGAGCATTTTTTTGACAACCATAGACACTTTTAATGGGAAGTTATGTTTAATAGGGTGACATGACACTAACTAAACTATCAAAGAAACCTTTCTCTGACTATCAAAAAATGTATTCTTACTTTAAAGCATGAGACGAAGCAACTAACTTTGCTCCATTTGCATGAAGAGTATATTGTAACTAAAATTATCACAAACGCTCGTGCTTAATCCAAACTTAATACAAACCAGATTCATCATGCAATTTTTCTGCCACTAAGGGAAACACAATGTTTGGAACTACTGCAAATGGGAAAACTGCCACCCACTGGGAGTAACAGAATCAATGCTATGGAATAATTCATGATTCATTGGCTACGGAAAAAGACCTGCCTTTGGGGATGCCTTTGCAAAGGTATTAAGCAACAGTTTGTTCATCTGAACTAAGAAAAAGGGGTTGTAATTCTAGATTTTGTCTTTCCAGAAAACTTATTACAAGGTTTGTATTTATCATATATGCAGTTATAATACCAATAAAACATAGCATTATATTTCTAGCCAGAAGAGCTAAAAATCAAAGCATCTACTGCACTTTAATGTTTTCTATCCTTACATGAGTTGGACCATCTCACACTTCTGAATCAGTTAATTTGTTCCCCTTTTATCTTTTAAATCAAATTTCATGTAGGGCTTATCCAAGTGTTTCTTCATATTTAAAAACGAAGTTTATTCCAAACCTTACCACTGCCGTACTTCTTTCAGCATCACCAACCTGACTTCCTCAACTACCTTCACTTCATTCAAATGCCTTCATCCTTTCTCTGAACCTTCCTCTTAAAGTCTTCCCTGACCCCATAAAAGCCTGTAATATTAGGCATTATTTAGCCTTAATCAGCAAGTGCTATATTCACATGAAAGTTAAAGCCAGCAAGATGGCCTAGTAAAGCTAATTCCTTGGTTTAAAAACGCGTCTATTCTAAAGATTCTCAACTGCAGTTTATCACTCACTGCTGAGTTTGTGCCTATAAACTAATGCGATCATGTATCAGTCTGGTGGCTAAACAAGATTTTTTATTTATTGAAACATTGCTGTCTTTGCCTTTATTCAACCTCCTTTGCCTGTTTAATCATTTATCTTCCACCCGGTGTTACCTACGAGTACCCAGGAGCTTTCTAAGCTCTTGTTACAGACCTGGGGAGGCTTTGCAAGGTACCCCCAGGATGTACAGTGACACTTGAATGCCACGTAGGTAACTAAAAATGTCTCTGGTGTCACTGCAGATACAGTGGGACAGCTGATCTACTTTTTAAAAAACATGTCAGTCTGCACTAAGGACTGAGACAGATGTTGCAGCTGCCCTCCTACATCTCCAATGTCAATGCCTAGGTGACCAAATCCCACAAACCTTGATGTCTCATACCCTGGGAGCAAAAAATATTTCTTTTCTGTGTTTGTCAATGCCCGGTGTGATAGACCTCTATAGGCTCAGACAGCAAAAGCTTCTGACAAGTCTTCACATTTGCTAGGAGCCATAAGACATGTAAGCATAAACTAGGCTATCCAAAGATAACAGGAGCTACGGGTATGCTTTGCTTGCAAGAAATAGCAATGCTGAGCTGTGGCTCTCACAGCTTCAACACAGAATGAAGCTCATCTGGATATGCAACTAAATCCCCTGATGCAGTCTTCCTCAGCTCCAGCCCCCCAAGCTGGGACTTCAGAACACCCAAATCATGAATTTGTTGCTACTGTGATGATGAGCTTCAATGATGACACATACACAATTCTGTATAAATATTCTATTTTGTCCCAGTTTTAGCAATTTAAATAAATCTTCTATTCTTTGATAATACCTGGCAGATACAATGGATTTAACTGTAAAAGGAACATGGTTTCACAATCCCTGGAAAATCTTTCCGTAGCTTTCATTAATCATGAAGTGCCTATTTTTGTTTTGGATGATATTAAACAGCTGGATTTTTTTCCACGCAGACCCACAAAAAATCCATTAAGAAAATTGCCTGAGGCCTTATACACAGATCAACTAGGTGTAAGCATTTTTATTCAAGCCACAAGCTACATTTCTCAAAATATGTTTCCCACTTTTTCTAGCTAGTATTATGGATTATCTGTATCTCCCTCAGGCTTAACTTTATGCTTACGAATAGCAGAAGAAACCATGCAGAAAAAACTTTTCCCAGAACAAAATGAAACTATTTTATTCCTAAAAAGAATATTTTTTTAGCCTATTCTATTCTTTATTTTCTGCTACTGACTTTAATATTCCCCATCTCTTCAGTGCCAGGTAGGGCTTCATTACTGATTGCTGATAGCCCTAGTATGGAAAGTAGGTGTTTCTAGACTACAAATAACATATCCATTATCATTAAATTCTCTCTCTGGAAAATGCAAAATTATAGAATAGTTCCAAAATCTTCTCTTTTATTAGCAAACTGTTTTGCAGTCAATTCCCCAAGAAGATCGAGAGAACATTAGTATAATTGTCTCATTATTATCTTCTTTTCTTAGGGTCGGCATACAAAACTATACTCTTTCAACATACTGCTTTAAACAGGCTCCTCAATGAATACAGTACCTCTGGACTTATTTTGTAACGTGTCAAATATTTGATAAATACCATCTAAGACAAATCACTATGGAACGGTTTTTCAAACTATCCATTCTTCTTTTAACATCAGTACAAAAATACTTGAAATAATATAATTTTTCTCTATTAAAAATGATCATGATTTTAAAAGTTATGATAAAACAATACTTCCTGTTTAAACAGTAGGACCTTCTGAAAAAATGAAAAAGCGGTAAAACGTAAGGTAAACACAGACCCTTTATTTCAGAAGTCATTACTCAGGGGAAAATATTTATCAGCTTCTCTACTACTATTGTTGAATATTATGGTTTATTTTACAGATTAAGATAGTATCTGCTTTTTTTTTTTTGTGGGGATGGTCAGTGAGGTTATTTTGCCGTAACTCTATTTTGTTTAAATTACATTCATTTTAAAAAATTGATCCATAGAGTAACATTTATAAATTTCTGTTAAAAGATGGTTACATTCCAGACTGTTGCCACTTCACACAACTAAAATTCAAACTGTCTCCCTAATGATCATTCATAATTCAGGCAGGACACAAGCCCTACAGAAGTCTCCATCAAGGCACTGAGAAACTGTAATCAGAGTTTCAATCTCAAAAAAGTCCATAGGCTTTTTAAGAAGATTGCCAGAATGGTGTTAATTTTGACTCTACTCTTTCTTCAACAAGGTAACTGCTAATCAGGGTAAGCTGAAGGATCAGCTTTAAAACAGATCGAAGTCATGACTACTGGTAAAAAGACTTTTTTTTTTTCTAGTGTATATGAATTCTCTGAATTATGATTCAATCAAATGGCTCCTTCCACTCTGAAAAATCTGCAATTCTGGTTCTGGGAAGACACTAAAAGAATTACATGAATTATAGCAAATGATCAAGATTCACAAAAGATATCTATCTGCCCAGATGTTTCCATGATCCCTTTAAACACCTGAAAAATACAACTGTTTATGTATTACTGATCCTTCCTTGACAAGGCATACTTGATGATACAGAAGAGATTTACTGGAGGTATGTAAAAAAGTACAAGTCAAGCCATAATTTGGTTAAAAGCACAACAGTCAAGATACTTTTTAAAAGATTACAGCAAATCCTTGATAATCTTAATAGAATGAAAGACACAAACCCAATTTGGATAATGGATAAAACTGTCTACTGGGGAAAGTAGCAAAATATATGTAAAAGCAATTCAATGAAATTGCATCTCCTACAACCGAGTAGTTGGAACTGATGACAAAGAAAAATGGGCGAAATACAAAGAAGCATTCCCACAGACATAATGAGCATCCACCAGACTAGTATAGCAGCTTTAAATTAAATGCAGGAAGGGAAAAAGCATTACCAAGATCTTTGCAGTTATGAGATCAGAGTTTGCAAGCACTCTTTTTTTATTTTTTTGGCAATTCAGTTATTAAAAGTAAACCACACATATGTTAAATGTGGAACGCAGTGACCCCTGTTGCATTGTCAACAACACAGCTCTTGGAAAACTGTAATTTGAAAGCTGGAAATACTAACAGAAAATGGAAACTGTATGTCTTCTGACACAGGCTGAAACTGCTGTCACTGTTTCTTGTAAATACCCTTCAAAATAATGTGAGTATCAGACTTGTCAAATCTTTGTGGATCGACAGGTGGCCAGACAAGACCCATACCCACAGCCTCGCAGGTGACAGCGTGATGCCCTGCCGTGCCAGGCACCAGCCTTACAGACTGCAAATTACCATCCAATCTGTTGAAAAAATTTACACTGACTTCTAACAGCTGACAAACTGACCCTTGGTTGAATACTCACGCATAAACACGCCGATATTCAAGAAGTTACACGCCTTCAAAACGTTTTAAAACCTCTCCACTGCTTAAGTTATAGAGAAAAGCTTATGATAAGAGTCGCACAATTTGAGCAACTCGCACACAGGAGAGGGCAAGCTGAGGATGGCAGAGGATCCTCAAAGGGCACTGACTGCTGCTCTGCTCCTCTCACCCAACACGCCCGGCTGCCTGACACTAAAGAATCGCAGTTTCGTTCACGCCGGTCACACTACTGTGGAAGAACACAATTTTCAGGCACCCCCCTTTCCTGTAGTAAGGAGCCGCTCAGTAATAAATTAACAGCAAGTAGGTTCAGCAAGAAATCATGCCTTTTTTCCATATGGTGCACACTGTGAAATTTGTCACAGGATGTAGCAAATGAAAACAGTAAAAATGTGTTCCAAAAAGAGCTGTAAAACTGCTAGAAAATCGGTCCGTTGCTGGCTATTAAGTAGGATGGGCCAGCATGCATTTTTGGCTAAGGAAGTCCCAAAATCTCTGACAGACAGAATCTGGCAGTAAATAACAGGCAAAAAAAAAAAATCATCTTCTACACACTCCTAACCATTGTCAGAGAAAAAGTCCTGTGACAATTCCTTTAGGCTGAGTCTGCTTGGCCATTCTTATCTGTTTAAAAAATAGAAAAGAAAAATAGAAAAGTTGGTCCAGAGACTGGGATCAAATGCTTCCAGAGCACAAAGAAGGAAAACCACACTTCGAGTCACATAACAATCACTAAGACTGAAGTTAATTATTAAATCTGATTACTAAACCAAAAATTAATTTGCACAATAAAAGTTAAAGGTTGTTTCTTAAATCATTTAATATTTCTGTGGTACATTTCTTTAGTGGATCTAATGAACTTGATTTTTCTGGTCCTGTAGCAATTTATTCCATGTTGGTCCGATATGAGTAAAATGTGTCAAAATCCCAAAGGCAATTTTTTAAAAGACTGACCTAGAGAACAGGATCCCATAAGCACTCATTCCTTGTGCTTCATTGGCCCACAGTACTGTTTGATTTGTGATATGTAATCTTTTCAGAACAATGGCTAAGCACAAATATACAATATTTTTTAAAGTATCTATCTGAAAAAACTCCCAAATGCTGGTCATAACATATGTAATAATCAAGACTTCCAATACAACAACATGTGCTACAAATGAGAAAAATATGCTATTTTTATCATGATTTTTTTTTTTTCAGTTTGGGAAGAAGAGGCCTTATACCATCATAATATTTTAATCTTAGCAGAAACATTAATTAAAACTTACAAATGGATTTAAATTCATTCCTATTAAAGATTGTTTAGTTTTTTTGGTTTATTATGGATGGGAAGCCAGCCTGTATTCAGGCAAGACTATCCACAGCGTCAATTTACTGCACATTTAATGCACCAGCTACACCAAATTTGCCCAAATTTGCTAGTACTGTAATTACTTGAGTGCCTGAGACTTGAGTATCAACTTCTCCATTTCAGGCTTAAAGCTCTTTGTGTACTGTCTTCATTGCTTCCTGAATAGAGGTGAACCACCTGATCTCAGGTACAAAGCCATCTTTACCACCTTCTTTGTAGCAAGAATAGTGAATGTAAGCAATACTAATGTAGTTTCTCTGATGAAAGGATTTTTAGGGCTCACAAATACTGCAGATCTCCCTTCTTTAACTTCATTCTATCTTTCCTATTTCTACACCACAAAGTATCTATCTTGAACAACTGGCGTGACCCTAACTGAGCAAACAGCACCAGAATCGCAATGCTATTGATATGAAGGACATACAGAAGAAGCATGAAAAGAAACTACTTTGATGGCACAGCTACCGCTTGAATACAAAAATAACAAAGAAGTCCTGCTTTAAGTTGTTTGCTTGTTTTTCCCTTCCACGTTTTCTGGAAGGGTTCATTTCAAATAACCGATCTGAAAATCTAAACTGTCTCAGCCAGTTAAAAGAAACGGGCAACTTCAGAAGTAAATGACCCCTTCTATTGGAGACAACTTATTTCATGATGGGATGAATAATTCTATGCAGATATTAGTTTCATATCAGAGAAGAACCACAACATGGTTGGAGATGGACTAAATATGTCTACTTGACTATACAAGGTGAAATGAAAATCGTTCTGGGTAATTATCAGAGTATAGACTGTAGATTAGATGCCCACATGCAGCACTTAACCCTGGAGGAGTTACATCTAGATTGCTTCATATCACCACCCTGACCAAAGCTCTCAAGGAGGTTGTAACTCAGACCTTCCGAGGACATAGGTACAGCAAATCTTTTCTCTGGCTTGTCCCATATGTTTAAGAAAAAGGATGACTAGCAAGAAAACTGGCTATCCTGTTACTACCCTGCTGAAGTTGGATCAGAAGAAGGAAAGGGAAACATCCTTCTGGGAATTCTCTTTCTACTTGTGGTTAAGTAACTCACCATAAACACGTTGAGAAGCACAGAACAGAACAGCAATGTGCAAATTAAATCAACTGGAATAACGAATATTTATGGCTGCTACATTCTAACTGAGTGTCCTCTTCATTCATAGCCTATTGCCTATGTTTGGTTTCCACATATAGCGATCAGCTGAGGGCAGCTTCTCTTTGGTTTCCAGAGTCACTGGGAACTCCAGCAGATACTTACCTAAGCTGTAAATCAAAACGCTAATTCATATTTTTCATAGTGTATTAGGAAAGGAAGACAGAAATATTTAGGGAATGTGTTAAAGGCATCTAGACATCTATTATTTGGATTATTCTCTAGCATGAGCATTAACAGAGACAGAATTCATACCAAGAAGTGGGTGTTTTCCCTAGAAACCTGAAACACCATGTCCCTGTGCTCTATGGACCAACCTTTGAACACATCTAGGAATTTGTCCTTGAGCCGTACCACTAAGATTCAAATCACACTTTATATTACTGTTATGCTAAAATGCAAATGATACAAACCACTGACAATCGATAATACGTGTGCCTAAAAATGAAAAATGAAATTGCACGCACAAGCAGAAATTGCATTGTGAAGCATTAGCTCCTATAGCATTGCCCATGACTACGTGTAATTACCAACACCCAGTTTAAAAGCTGGGTCTAAATTTTGCATTTATACATCATAAACAGGGGAAAAAAAACCCTACACAAACTCTCCTTTTATTCCCCATATACTGTAATCTTAGAGCTAAAGCTTTATTGTCTGACAAATATTTACAGATTTACAGATTTTGCAGCATAAGTTAAACCAAAGCCAAAAAATCCAGGCCCATATTGATTTTCCATAGCTTGCTTCTGAGACTTGACAAAATGAAAGAACACTGTAAGCACAGTGTTTAGTGACTTGCCACTTAGGACAGGCAGACATTAATTACATACGTATGCAGTTTGCAGTCTAACAGAGTTTAATGTACATGACACTTTCTGTGCGGGTGAACACAGCTGCTGAGCAATAATCTTGAACACAATTGTTGTGAATTACAGATGAAAGCAATGCAAAAAATGGCATTCTTATTTATAACCTGGTCAACTAAATTAGTATGTCCTGTGCATTGTATTTTTGCACAGATTCTACTGTCTAAATGACCATTTATTGGTACTAAAATATTTTTTATTCTATTTTCAATTCTATTAGTAAAGGCATTTTATATCCTACCTCTGTAATATGTGTGACAGCAGAAAATTAGCACAGACAAATACACAACTAGTAATGCTAGCATTACTGCAAAATATTTAAGAACAAAGAGAAAAAAATATCTTGCATATTACTTACTTATAACTCCTCAGCCACAATCCACAAATAGGGTGTTTACTCCACTGGTTGTCAAAAATATTCTCCTTCACAAAAGAACTTTTTTTTTCATTTTTTGCCCTTTTTTTCCAATAAACTGCAAAAATGTTACTTCAATGATTTCAAATACTTTGTCACAACATATTTTGGTTAAAAGGTGATGTATATACGACTAAATCAGGCCAAAATGATGAGATGATACTGCCACCCAATAGGGACTGCTGGGTGCTTTGGCTGTCAGCAGTTCATTCAAATTTGTAAGTATATCACTATGCATATATTTATTTTTCTGAGGCATAACGTTTTTGTTGAAGAACATACAAAATCCATTTTGTTAAAGATGCAATTTCCAATGTGTTATCTATATTACTAAACAATTTAACAGTGTCTTGAAGTGTTCCTTGAAAACTGTGGGAGTTATAAGAAAACTGTAAGGCAAGAATAATGGAGAGGTGTTGCTATTTCAAGATCAATCAGCCCATGTGAAACATTACTTACTGGTACACAACATACATACATACATACACAACATACATACATACATACATACACAACATACATACACAACATACATACAGACATACACAACATACATACAGACATACACAACATATACCTCCAAACATTCTCTTTAAGCATCTCCTACTTCAGAAAAGCCTTTCTTGGATGTATGAAATTAGCACTGACATCATGCAGATTCAAAGGAATGCAAAAGAGTCCTTTTTTAAATATCACATGTAAAAGGAAGTGTATGTTAATCACTTAAGTCATACCTATTTTTCACCAGTTTTACTATATAACTTTCAAGCCCTTTAGAGGTTATTCACTTCTTAGCGGGGTGAATTAACTCATTATGCCTGGAAAGTATTAGATGAGGTCAAATTAAATTAAACGCTTAAGCAAACACATAAGCTCCATGATCTTGCTGGGCACAGAGGTGAAACTGATTGGCCTGAGGTTCCCCAAGTCTTCCTTTTTTCTGGTTTTAAAAATGGGAGTTAGGTTTCCCGTTTTCCAGTCAGTGGGAACTTCACCGGACTGCCACGACTTCTCAAATATGACGGACAGTGGCTTAGCAACTTCATCAGCCAGTTCCCTCAGAGCCACGGCTGCGTCTCATCAGGTCCCATGGACTTGTGCACCTTCGGGTTCTTCAGATGATCTCGAATCTGATCTTCTCCTACAGTTTGTGGTTCTTCATTTTCCCAGTCCCCGCCTTTGCTTTCCGTGTCTTGGGCGCTGTGCCTAGAGCACTTGCTGGTAAAGACTCGGGCAAAAAAATCTGACGAGTGCCTCAGCCTGGTGACCAAGTCTCCCGTTTCCTTCTGGTGATGGCCCACATTTTTCAACATAAAAAAAGTTAGCTGACCTTGGTTTTGATAGAAATAAGTATAAGCAAGAGCCTCTCCGCACAGCATCCCTTGGAGTAAATTATAAACAATCAGATCTTATCATTCTGGGAGCAGGTACTGTTGGAAAAACATGCTGTTAATCTCAGAGTTCAGTTAGTTAGAAGAGGCTTAACTGAAAAGTAAAATAACTGAACAGAAAATTGTTTTTTTTACCTCAAACCAGGACAAGCAAGCATACATTTATTGTAAAGCAGCTCAGCAAGTCAGTGGGGAGATTTTAAGTTGGTACAACATATTGGTCAGAGTTATTTCTATCACTATGTTTACAAATCAGCTGCAATGGAGGAGGAATGCTAGTATGCAATTTCTATCAGCACATGAATTAGTAAGAAAAGTGCCAGCATACCCATAAAATAGTCACTACCGCACACAAACATAAAACAGACTACTCTGAGTGGTTTATAACTATTTATAGCACACACCATTCATGGCCATAATAGGCTTAGAACTACAGCTCCGTTCACATTTCCTTACACCTTTTAAGAAATTGGCTTTGTTAACATTGCATCTATAGAATAGTCTTAAAGAAACGGCATCAAGGTATGCCACCGTCTTTCCACTTCATTTTCCAAAGTTACCAATTTCGAAATGGTACCAATTAAAAAAATCCATAAATAATACTTTTCAAGTCTCTGTAGACAAAATGAAGATGATACTATGTAATTACAGAAAACTTAATATAACTAATATAATTGCATAGGGTGTGAAGACAGAAATTTAAAAATTAGAATTGATGAGAAGCAGACAGCAATTGAGAAGTAGATGGGAAAGAACTGTTAGTTTTACAACTTAGAAAAGCGGGCATTATTTTCCAAGTTGCGTTAGGTCAGTGGGTCCAAGTTTATTACAGCATTTATTGTGGCCCCAGTCCAGACCGAACTCAATGGGAATCTTTCCATTGACTTCAATACGCTTTGGATCAGCATCTATGCTGTCATGTCTTCTATTATTTTTGTCAACTAGGAATAATAGAGTAGTTCAGACTAGTCTGCTTTAAGTTGCAGAAGTCTAATTACCTGTTTCTTTACAGCACCATATTTATCTCATATAAATATTATATTTTCATATATATATCATATTTATCTTCTTAATAGCTATTAACTCTGCTGAAAATGTAGTATGGGATGAATTTAGTTAAAATAACTTGCCAGTCAAAATGAAGAAGATAACCTAGGTTGTAAATAAAGTCCGTTAAAAATATATACACCTAAAGTGGATCTAAAAGCTATAATTAACAGGAAAACCTGCATTCCATCTGAAAAATATGGTTGAGTTTACAGCAAACACTGTATAATTAAAGAAGCATTATTGAAAGTATTGTGCTGTCAAAGCTGTCATCTCCCCCTTCCTCAAGTGGGAACAAGACTAACAACATCTGTAATAGTAGCTTCAGCAATCAGGAAGTCATCAGCAAGACTCTACCCTGTCTACAATTAAAAAATTAGAAGAAAAAATAAAGTAACAATCACTAAAAAACTAATTCAACTAACCAAACCTGCTAGGAAGAAATAATGATATACAGCATATGCTTACCAAAGTATTACTGCATCAGTTGTTTATGTAGAAAACAACATCCCACATGAATAACCATTTCACTTTATACATAAATGTATTTTACAGGTCAAAGTCAGAATTTTCAACAGAGAAATCAGGTGTTCTTTTGAGACCCAGAAAGCATCATTTGCGGAGCAAATACTAGTTCTTGCTTCCCTTATGACTGTAACGCTGACACCTTTGAATAGCAGGCCATCAGCGCTCAGAGTTCAGCTGCTACTATTGAGGCATCTCAGACTAGTGGAAAAGCATGAATATTAGATTTGAAGCCAAGAAGTTTGATAGACTCCCACCAACCAGTTTGCTGAGTCTCCTCATCACTTTTCTCTTAAAGACTGCCAGGAAATAATTTCTTTTAAATATATTCCTTACAAAGAGAGCACTGTTTTATACCAGTGCCTAATTTAAGGCAACATAAAACTTGAATGAGTATTTAGTACTCTATGAAACATTTTCACAAGTATTAAATAAATACAACACGTGATCTCTTGAGCACCAGATATACAATAGGATTTTTATGCTTTAATCTACTGAGAGATTAAAATTAGAAATGCAACAACAATCAGACTAGGTACATTAAAAAATAAACTAAGTAACACTTTCAGAATGAAAGATATTTTTCACAAGGCCTATTGCATAGATATACTGTACAGTTTTTAGGTTTGTTTCTAACAGAAGTATTTCATAACTCTGTATATAAATGCAGATAGAAAACACAAATGTTGACTAAATGGCATCTTATTAACGAAAACTGGTACAAACCAAGATGACATCAACATAAAGTGCATCAAGCAAAGAATATATTGTCATCACTGAAAAACACATTTGCACTTAGACACTACTAAGTGTAAGGACTAGGTCTAAGTACTTCACTTCCACTTATCTCAGCCAGTGGTCATCACCTGTTGTAGTCAACACTTATACACTACACTGCTGCTCCTTCTAGTTGTGAAATAGGAAAATAGGACTGAGAAAGTATTCATGCATGATGCCGCATTCTCAAATATGGTTTTCACCAGAAACAACCCCACAAATACAGTTGATAAATATGACAACTAAAAGCACAAAATTTGAGCTATTTTATTAAAGTTGAATAGTAGCTTTCCTCCTAAACAAACAAGCAGAGCTCTTACAGTCCACCATCTATTGCAAAGGTTTTGACCGTGAATTTTAAATTTCATTCCATGAATAGTTCCAAACAATTACCAAGTTTTCCATTATTCACAGTACCAAGCTATTCTACAGGTAACTGGCTACTATCCCCTTTATATGGTCTGCCTAACTTAACCAAATTAAATGTACAGAAATCATATTGGAATTACTCTCTGATTCCATCGTAGACTTTGGAATTACTCTCTGATTCCATCGTAGATTGAATGCCTTAAAATTTGCACATCCCATCTAACTATATTAGATAATCTTATAAAAGATGTTCCTCTTTACGCATCATTCATTCATTTCACGTTTTTCTCTCAAATATGGTGATTGTGGTGTTAGTATTTTTCTCCGTGATTTTCATGAGAATGTGCACATAACTAAAGGCATAAAAAGGTGCAACAAAAGTGAAAGAAAATTTTGTTGCAGTAGGTAAATACAGGAAAAATATTTTTTTTCAGAATTTCCTCCATTATCAAGATACTGGCTCATATATGTATGTCAGTTTATGAAATGGCAGTCAGTGACATATAATATGTGCATAGCTGTACTGAAGAAGAAAAAAAGTTCATTAGAATTGGCTACATTTCTATTTTAGTAAGTAAATATCACTATTTCCTTTAGTAGTAGTAGTGGCAGCAGAATTGGCTGCCAGGCATTTGTTCCAGGAACAGGATCTCTAAGGAACATTGTCAGCATATAGATAACACAGTTGCTGGTAGTGTTTATGCCTGTTTTTTTTCATAGTTTCCTATGCAAAGAAAGATAAAAGAGGCAACACTGAACACAAGACTATTTAATAAGCCACCCTGCCTCAAGGTGTCGCACTCTAAGGGTTCCAGTAAAGCCAGTTTGTTTGCAGGGAAGAGATCTGGAAAACTGTGTAGTAAGGGAGAGGAAAGAATATTACATGACACACAGAATTAAAAAACACACAAAAATATTTTGTTCTGCATGCTACCATATAACTAAGTCAGGAATTTTCTTTCCTTGATGCCTGTTTCAATTAATTTCAGGATGGTGACATATGCAGTAGAATTACATTAACTTTAGGCTTGCTCTCCAAATACACAGGCTACCTGGCCATACCAGTTTCTATGTTGTAGTTTAAAGATTTCTGCTCTTTGAAGAAAAATACAGCAACTTCCGTTGGAGAATTCTATATCCTTAGAGCATCTTGAACGTGTTTCAAAAAGAATTCTGCTACCATACCCTAGCATAAAACACACATTTTTCAGAGAATGCATGGATCTAGATCTGGCATTCCTGATGCAGTTATAAGAGACCAAGAGACAAACCAGGAGAACAGGTCTAACAGTGGGAGTCGGGTCAGAAGCTGAAAGCCATGTTACGCTGCTCTTGCTGGCACAAATAAGGCCACATCTGAGGTCTTGTGATGTGACCTAAATATTAAAGGCAAACTCTACCATTTTAAGTGTTTGCAGCTGTATTTCTGAAAAATATGATTTCTGCAGAGTAAACATGAGCAGTCGCAAATGTTCAGATAAATTACTTGTGGCAGGACAGCATATGCTAGGCCTAGAAGAGTGCTACAAATGTCCTGCCAGCTTCACCCACAAGCACTCACTTCAGAGTTCCCATCTGCATGACTGTAAACACAAGGAGAAGTCTAACACAGCTTCCACCTAAACCAAACTCTACCTATGTTAAAAAGGACACCCAAGCTGAAATTAAGCTCAAATAAATCTTGATTTATTCTACCCTTTAGACAGTTGGCCCCTCAAAAAAACGTATTTATCAAAACAGCCTGTCATAGGAAAGACAGATGACTAACCATTAAACTACTGACAGCATGGCCTATTTTTGTCATCAGTTAAATGAGCTTGATTACTAGCTTTACTAAATTCTGTCTAAATTATTCTGTCCACGCTGTCAAACATTATTCTTACACAGAGTGAGTAGGATTGGGGTGGCCTGGCTAACTTAAGTTCTTTTGTACTTAAGTACTATTGAGGGAAAACAACCACATCTCTTGGAATTATTTACTTAGCTTTACAGCCTACTTTTTCCTGTTCATAAATGTGGGGATTAATAACAGTAATAATACACCAGAAAGCATGTTGTCCACGAAATAAACACGCCTCTCAGAGAACAGAGGCAATGGGAGTTCAGTTCAAACGTGCTCTCCATCCTAGACAGTTGCCTCTTAGATGTTGTCTCAAGATGCATTCATTTCACAGCCACCCTCTTTTTATTTGCTAAAGCAAGAGGGATCACAAGATGGCCATTTTTAAAAGGACCAACTTGACAAATTAGGCCATGTCTAACACTAATGTGGCTGAATGGAAGAAATAGAGGCTGCTTGCATGTATGTTTGTGTGGGTGGAGTATCCACACAACCAGCTGAGCTGTCCCAGGGACACAGTTGCATCTGGCCTACGGCGTCATACGGTTCCAACAGCATCATCCGAGGCCTCTCAGACAGCCTATTTAGCTATCACAGGGAGGGCACGGCAGAGTTGAGTCGCCCTCTCTCTCATACCACTGCCCTAACCATTCAGGTATCCCACCAGAGGAGACCACACTGAATTGCACCCAAGAGCAGCAGAGACAAGGGGCTTGGATGTTATCATTCAAACACACATTGGAGGAACAACAGAAACCACAGAAGCAGTCAGTTGCGGAAGACATCCCTCACAGCCCCCACAGTCCAGCTCTTTCCATCTGCCCAAACCACGACGCCATCGGATGAAAGACAAATGCCCTCTACTTCAAGTAGGGGAGCCCACATATCCCATGGCTGAGGACAGCTTTCATTTTGCACAGCCCAAGCCCACTTTTACCACAAAGCTGCTGCACAGAAATGCCCTTTGCTCCTCCTCCAGGCTCTAAATTGTACCGTGTCTGCACGTGCAGTCTGGTGCTACACCAGCAGCAGAGGCAGACAAGCAGGTATGACTAGGTGTCTTACATTTCCTAGTGGTTACCTTGGTTACTTTTCCTGGTCAGCCTGTAGACTTTCTACACGTCAGAAGAACCTCCACTGATTATAACTGAAGCACACATTGCAATCTGGCTTGCCCTGTTAGGATTGTGTAAACATTTTGTAATTGTTTCTATATTGGAAGTCTTCCTCTATATGGTTTTATGGCGATTTTAAAAGACTTCTAAGTGATTTTAATGTCTTGAACCTGCCACTTCATTTCTAACTTCAAAGCAAAAGTATGGACCTTAAATGATGAGCTTACATTGCTGTTTAAAATGTTATATTGTGAAGCATTTCTAATAATTTTAAACAAAAATATATTTCTTTAGTAGATACAGGTCAGATCAGAAAGATAGCTGTTAAAGTACTAAATACTCAGTTTTCCCTACATCAGAAATTCCTTCTCCTTCCTATTTTTCAGATTAATTTTTTAAAAATCACAATGACTAACTGACTTTTTTTTCTAAAAATGAAGAGACAAAATAAGGCTAGGGACAATAACAGAAGTCTTGTTATTATCTCAACACATTTGTTAGGGTGTACTAACTAACAATAAACTAAGACCTCTTTACTCGTATTTTATGATTTTTAATTAACAGCCACTTTCACTCTTTTTTACATCTGAAGATATCATAGATTGTGAAAGGTTAATAGATCTCACAGTTATTTGTGGCAGAAAAAGAGGAAAAAATAAAGCCAAGTGAGGAATTATGTGTGTTCTTCACTTAAGCCAGCCAAGTGGGAAGAAAGTCTCTTGGGAATGATTGCCCAGTGTTTTGCAGTCTACTCACAGTGTTTTATGAGGTTTTGCTGAATATATATAAAATTTAAAGGAAAGATCTTGAGAATTTTTCAGATGGGAGCCTTATTTCCAACTCCCAGTTATCAAAACTTTCTACCAGACTTCAGTACCATGTAACACATGCTGCCTATTATTACATCCAATACCACAAAAATTTATGAAACTCTATCTCCTTATCTTACAATTCAAAATGTAATTCGGAATGTAATTCATTCAGAAGGCAGCGTTCCACAAACTGAGCTCCATTTACTGCTCTTGGCCTACAGAAGTATTACTGATGGTTTGAAGACAGCTGGCGTTCTCTCACTACTCAAAGCTTTCAGCTATTTCTGCAGATATCTTGGCTCCTCTGCTTCAAGCAAACTCTGGTGGCCTTAAAGAGCCAAACAAAGAAACAAGGAGGACAAAGCCTAGCTATAACATATAAAGAGGAAGAAAAAGGAGCTGCCGAAACACCATCAGAGGAACAATGTCATTGGAAACAAGCAGAACAAAAATGCAACAGCATGTTCCCCAGCTTAGCAAGAAGAACAGACATAGAGATAATATGAGCGTGTAACAAGATGCAAGGAAGTAAAAGACCAATAAGGCTGGACAAAGGAGACAAGGAGGTGAACAGTGAAAAAAAGAAACTTTAGAAGTGCAACTAACAAGTATACGAGAGAAGACACACCATGTTCCAGAAACGAGAATTAAAAACACCCGGAACCCTTCCTCATGCAAGCAACTATTAATATATAATCGTACCATCCTATCAATAGGGAAGAAGTCAATAACGTGACAATTTTATAACATATACAAATTGGTATGTAACAGAAATATAGTTAAGATTATTTTCTTTTAAGGCATCTTTGCCTTCAAAGGCTGATTTCTTTTACTAAATCCAAATTTAAAGATGGACACCAGAAAATAAAAAAGCACATTTACAAAAACAGACATATCAACCAACTCAAATCAACACGGATGAAATGTGAAGTGTAACATCCATTAACTGAAAAAAACCCCAAGAAACAAACAAATCAGTACATAAGGATAATGTCAGCAATTTAATCACTTACAGGCTCTCCCCGATGTCCTTCAAGGCCTGGAGATCCAGGCTGTCCAACTTCTCCCTTTCAAATAAAAGAGACTGTTAAATACGATATTAAAAAAAAGACCTTCATTTGCATAATAAAAATTATTATTTGAAATAGCAAATTACTATTTTTAATATAAGTAAAATGTAAAACCAATACACATGATCAAGGCTTCATCAAACAAATCAGTCTTAAAACCAGTTTCAAACACAGTAAGAAATGTTATCAATCCGATATGCCCTTATTCTGCCTCCAACAGACAGCTGTCAAACAGTTTGCAAAAAGACATGAGAGACAATTGTCTTTTGAATCAGAACAGCAACTACTGGTTGAAAAAGTGCATAAAACTGTAATAAATTGCTATTGTCTAATTGTTAGTACAACTAACAGTCCGAGAACTATTTCAAAGCACTCCAAAATACAGCAGTACCAGATATGATAAAATCTTTATGTCCTTACACAAAATATGTATGATACCAAAAATATTCTGAAAATTTGAAGAATAATTCCAGAAATAAAAGCATATGAAACAAATGCAAAGATTAATTAATAATATACATATAATAAACTGGTAATAATTAACCTAAAACTACAAAAACTGGACTTGAAGTAACAATGCCTAGCATCTGGGTTTCAAGCCATGCTTTTTTTCCACATTCTTTCCCAGTATGAATATTGTTAGAAAACAGGAAAGCTCCAGCAGAAATTTCCTTCAAAGACAGCCTGTTTGTTGCTGCTCTGAATTTGATTACAGATGTGGAATGAAGCAATGTTTTATAGCAAGCAGATGTTGAAGTCAAGCTGACAAAATGTCTGAATGAAGAATATATCTTCTGTTAACTATTATATTATAAAATGAATAAAAACCAATGAGTATTAATTATTGTAGTACAAAAATATGACAATTAAGAAAATAGTCAAGAAAATGTCTTTCAGTTCAAATGTACACAGGTTCACACAACTAGTATACTAAATTATCTGTATATTGTTTAAAAGCATAAAAGCAGATCAAAATACTCTCGAAATTCATGGTTCATCAACATAATACTTCACTCTAAAGGGTCACCAGTGACAGTTTACATTTCACATTAAACAACTGCAACTATTACCTGTTCTTGCTCTAAAATACCAGAGAGGAAAAAAATCTAATATCTAATTATTTTTTTCTATCTTCTATAGTACCAGAGAAAGAACTGCCACCAACTTGGCAGAGATATCTCTGTGTGTATATATTTATGTGTATGTATATATATACATATTGAAAATAAAGCAGGATTAATCTGAAATAAATTCACGTAGGCAGCTAAGCTCCCACCGCAGCCAACAGAAGTCTAGTCAAGACAATTGATAAAAGCTTGATTCAGCTAATCAGACAGCAGGAGCTCAATTTCATTACCCACACATAGTCATTTGGTGATATTTGAGATACTAGAGGGTGTCGTGTCTGGGTTCCTACTCCCGTTCCAGAAAGGCACTTTCCATAGGACTTATATTTGTCAGCTCCCTTTAGGATGGCTTGGACAGCAATGCATGCACCAGGCGCTTTTATGTAGGCAACTAAACTGGTATCTGCAGAGCTGAATTGCTCTCCAGACTCCACTGGCATTACTAGTTAGATCTCCCCTAACTTTAATGGCAACACAGGTAGCTACTACGTCCACAGACACAAACTTAGCTGAATGTTTTAAGAATGCCTGACATGCAATATGTCTTTGCCTGACATATTTGGAAGTGTCAGAGATACATGCTCTTGAAGATACATATGAATAACAATAATTTGTAAGCAGGTATTACTGGGATTTGAAGATCAAAATGAAATGAACGTAGGAGTATTTAAAAATAAACCAAGTAACAATCCAACACTGAAGGTGCTTTTCCCCAATTTTCATCCAGCCCCTTCAAAAGCAATAATAATAATTAGATTACTTCCCTCTTAACTGTACACAACAGGTATGTTCTGCAGCGTATGCTTGCATATAAATTTCATTAACAATTTCACAGAGCTAGAGAAACAGAAGTAGGATAAGGGAGATGAAGTATAAACAATCTCTGATGACCACTAATGGACTCCTGACAAAAGCTTTGTCCCTACTCACAAACCAACTGAAATCAATGAAGTCAGACCCCTGACTGCAGTGAACTTTGGCGTTTCCCAGTAACACACATTATTTTAATTTCCAGCAACTCTCCACAGAATACACTGAGTATATTTTGACTAATAGCAGTGCTACTGAAGACTTTGGCAAGATATGAATATACATTCGTACATACCTTGAAACCAGGACTTCCTGGCAATCCATCTTTCCCACTTCTGCCAGGGTCTCCCTGTGGCAACAGGTAACAGCCATCAGTGGGTGAATTTCCAAGCACAAGTTAAAGGCAAATTGTCTTTGCAAAACTTACAGATCGCCCAGGCATTCCTGGAAACCCTGTGTCACCTTTCTCTCCTTTTGAACCCTAAGAAATATAGCAAACATAAAGTAAGTAGTGCTCAATGTCTCAAAGTTTATGCTGCAACTTCAGTGTATTTAACCTATAATTTATGTATGTTATTTGTAATTTTGAAAATGTACGGAGGACCTGTTTCTTTCTTAACACACTTCTGTCTAAACCCACTTTCAAATTGCTTAAAATTCCCATTTGGTTATAAGGTTCATGTACATTGTTATGTATTAAAAAGCACAGACTTCTTCGCAATATAACTGTTACATATACCCTATATTAAAGGCATAGACATTTGAAAAAAAATGTATTTAATTAAATTCCCTGTGAATACACTTATTATAAAAATATAAATGATACTGTACGGGGTGCTAGTGTCCAGGCTCTGGTGGGGGGCTGCAGGGTGGCCTCTGTGAGGAGAGACCAGTGCTGCCCTGTGCCAGACACAGCTCGTTCCAGCCCGTTCCACAGCTGAACCCCCCAGCCACGGTGGGGGCACCTCAGGGGAAAAATATTTAAGAAAGGGAAAAAATATACAATCATCCTAACCACGAACCTGACTACCAACCATCGCAGAATTAGATAATAGAACCATCATCATCAACTAGAATCATAGAACCATTTAGGTTGGAAAAGACCCTTAAGATTATCAAGTCCAACTGTAAACCTAACACTGCCAAAACCACCACTAAACCATGTACCTCATCACCACATCTACCCATCTTTTAAATACCTCCAGGGATGGTGATTCCACCACTTCCCTGGACAGCCTGTTCCAACACTTGATAACCCTTTCAGTGTACAAAGTTTTCCTAATATCCATCCTAAACCTCCTCTGGTGCAACTTGAGGCCACTTCCCCTTTTCCTATCGCCTGTGACTTGAGAGAAGAGACCAACCCTCACCTCTCTACACCCTCCTTTCAGGTAGTCGTAGAGAGTGATAAGGTCTCCCCTCAGCCTCCTTTTCTCCAGGCTGAACACCCCCAGCTCCCTCAGCCGCTGCTCATAAGACTTGTGTTCTAGACCCCTCACCAGCTTCGTTGCCCTTCTCTGGACTCTCTCCAGAACCCCAACGTCTTTCAGTATGACACAGGCAAAGTAAGGAGTGAGGGAAAAAGTGAGAGAAACAACTCTGCAGACACCAAGGTCAGCAAGAAAGGACAGGAGTCAGTGGTCCAGGTACCAGAACAAAGATTTTAGTGCAGCCTGTGGAAAGGACCATGGTGGAGCTGTGGTAGCCAAGCTGCAGCACATGCAGACTCCATGAGGAACACGTTTGTCCTGAAGGACTGCAGCCCATGGGAAGGACCCACACTGGAGCAGGGGAGAAGTAAGGAGGAAGGAGAGCACAGAGGAACTGTTATGGACTGACGACCCCACCCTGTTCCCCATCTCATGAAAGAATGAAGTTGAGCTGGGGAAAAAGCAGGGTAGGGGATAGGGGTTTTTGTGTTTGCTTCTCACTATCCAAACCTAGCTGGCAATAAATTAAAATTATTTTCCCAAAGTCAAGTCTGTTTTTCCCATGACAGTAATTGGTAGGTGATCTCCCTGTCCTTATCTGGACAGATAAGGTCCAGATAAGGACCCACAAGACTTTTCATCTTATTTTCTCCACGTGTTCTGTCGACAAGGGGCAATGAGAGCATGGGTAGTGGGATGGATCAGGCAGCCAGGCGAGGTCACCCCACCACAGATACCAATAACATTTTGCTTTATTTTATGATTATAAATTCACTTGCCTTTTTTCCATATATTCCTGGCACTCCTTGATCTCCTTTAGGACCCCTTTCTCCCTAGACAAAATGTGTGTGAATAAGTTAATTTTTAAAATAGAAGTAGTTATATACAGGTGTGTGTATATATATATATATATACAAAGTATAAATGTATAGCAGACAAAAATGAAGGAGACAAAGAGCTCCAGCTGATATAAAAAAAAAATATGCTCAAGACAGTAAATTCAGACCTTGACTCCTGCAATCTCTCCTAGGAAAGAAGCTCAGAATGTCCAACACTACTGGCTTAATGCTTCTATTTTCAATGGAAGGCAATTTGAGTTTCTGGTTGCTTCAATATAGGTAGGTACATAAGTGAAAATTCAGATCTTTGAAAAGTGCTGCACTCTTCTGAAGAAATTATTTGAAAAGTTTAAAGTAAGATTTGGAAAAAACTAAGAAGTAAATTCAGTTTAGTATTAACACTGAAGAGCAAAAGACACGGTTGATGATGTTTTGGGGAACACACGTGAAAAAAACTAATTGGCTTAGACCAGAACTACCCTTTGCAATTTTTTGCTCAAATGGAATGATTTCAAGAAAATTATAAAATTATTTTTGACACATTATTTGTGATGAAAAAGGTTAAAAGTAGTAGTAAAATCAAAGTTCAAAATAATTAATATAGAATCCCACAGAAGAGAAGAAAAATGAAAAAAAACAGGTGGTTCTCCACTGCCTGATATGTACATAATGACGTCCTATGTCATGTATCTTCCTTCAATTTCAGCATCATATCTATTCATTTTATATAGCTCAAATGCACTGACTTTTTATTGTAAACTTATTTTTCCTTTAAATTAAACTATAGAGCAAGCTGAAATACATGAATATTGTAACAAGAAATACTTAATTTCAACCTTTGGTGCTGGCATCCCATGTAATCCAGGAAAACCAGGTAGTCCACGGTCACCCTAAAAGAGCAAACATTTTAAATTCTTATATGTAAATAGTAACAGCAATAGACTATAATAGTATTCATACTCTCAATGATCAACAAATAGTGGAAAGACGTTGTATATCACCTTAACAACTACATAACATTGGTATGATGATTGATTAGAGTTTGTTGCTCTTTAAACAAAACTCAATAAATAAAAGAAGAAAGTAAACAATCACAAAATTTTTATAATAACTTTTACTGTAATCTCACAATAAAGCTTATGGAGGTTGAAAAGCAGCAACTTAGTGTTGATAAGAGGAAAAAAAGCTTTGAAAAGAACTTAAAAACTTTGAAAAATCTCTGTAGGGGCTGTGATAATTCCACCATCCACTCCTAATTGCTGAAGAACAATGAAATTCCCTAAATCCAAGAAGGCTTTGCTCCTACCTCTTACTGAAAACGTTGAAGACCTACTGACCTTATTTTACCAACTTGCTCTGGATGAATGAAGTATTGAAAAGTAAGGTATTAAGTACTTTCTCTAAAAAATAAACAAAATGAAACCAAGATACACCAGTAAAACAACTCTAGCACGGTGACAAATGAGTACTCATGTCAGTGTAAGACAGAATCCACTACGGTAAAAGAAGCTGTCAATTGAAAACACAAACCAAAACATTGGTTCTTTTTATTGTCCTCACAGATGTCAGATATCAGGAATCCCAAAACTTTTCCCGTTGGTACTGAAAGTATTTTTCTGACAATTTGTCTGCAAGCTCCTTTGGGAAATTACAACAAAAGGCTAAACTTGGCACTACCTGCCTTGAAACAATAATGCAAGCTTAGTTGCTTGTTACAATAGACAGAATTTACTTCACCCAGAATAAATAGTCAACCACCATCACAATCACAATGTTTTCTCTCTGTTAATATCTCAATTTACATTGAGCAATAGATTTCAATTTGTTTAATATATTTCAGCCATAAAGGATAAACAGTAAATTATGATCAGGAAGTTATTTTAAATATTATTTCAACTTCTAAGACAAAGGGTAAAAGAAAATACGTCTCAGTGGTATTTATCAAAACCATTCACGTCTAATCAGATTTGGAGAGGTCTGTCACATATTCACAGAAGACAGGAACATGACCACAGGAATGACAGCTTGTGGGTTAATGCTATCAAAATATCTCTTAACAAATAAGTATTGAAAACAGACAATCAAATTGAGTAAAAAAAAAATCACTAAAGCTTATGAAATAAATACTTCATGCATTCATTGCTTCTTAATGAAAAATAATAGAGCCTCGATTTCTGCTCAGAGTGGTGATTCAATTATTGGATAAGCTAAAACACTTGGCAATGAAAACAGTTTTAAAGTAGTTGCTACAGAAACTTTACAAGTAATGGGATGAAATTAAGAGATGAAAATTTGGGCTGAATCATCAGGAAAAAAATTCTAACGGCAAGACATATTTTACAATGGAAGAAGTTTTCTAAGAGTGGTGGAAGCCCTATTTCTTGGCACATTTTAAACAAGGCTGGAGTGAGCATTAGGAAATATTCTATCTGTCACAACCCTGCACTGCCAGGAGAATAGAGCTTTTCATCATCAGTATCACACATGGCCCAATACTGACTGATCAGTTGGACTAACATCTAATATCAATTAGACTAAGATGCCTAAAGCACAGAACACAACCACATTTTTCAGCTCTAAGCATGCATTTGAGAATCCTGCTCAACAGTGATGAACTTAAGGACTCGCTTTTAATATTGGCAACTTTAGAAGAAGGAAATTCCACAGTAAAATATCTGTGTGCAAAACAAGTGTTTGTTTTAGAAAAAAAGGCTTTGAAATTTTAAATAAACCAAAAACAAAATACAGTTTTATCACAATGAACTTAGAACTTTTCTAAATAAGGGTAAAAGTGTGAGAGAAGAGTGGACACAAATATTAACATAATCGATGAGGCTTGCCAAAAGCCAATGGCTAGTTTATTCACTGTCTACACAGGAGATCCAGGTTCAGCTTTATCCTGATTACCAGAAGGGAGTTATATATAAGCTTCCACATCTGTCTGCAGCTTCAAGCTACTGGCTACACCTCAGCTAGAATTTTTCCACAAAAAGCTTTGGTTTCAATTAGTCAGTGTTTTCTGATAAAAAGTGCCATCCAAAAATTCCTACCTAGCTCATCTGGATGCTCACTTAAAGAGAAAAAGGGTGCAAAGAGATAGAAATAAACTATTTTGACAGAGGTCTTTATCATACTTCCAGTTACCCATATTTAGATAAGCTTTCTAAATATAAATTATTAAGTGCAATAAAGGTGTTACTGGCAGTGCTAAACCTATAAAAACTGTATTAAACAAAGTAGACCAGATTCAGAATTGAAGTAACATTCCAAATTTAGGATTCTTATTCCTTCTTTATTACCTTTTTAGTAAACAATGCTCACAGAAGCCCCAAGTGAAAATACTGATACTATTAACTGTATAACCAAAAATGACAAATGGTAAGAGTAAAATCTCTTTTTTTTTATTTTTACCTTAGCACCATCTTTCCCCGGCTCTCCCTTGGTACCTGGTAAGCCACGTGGTCCCTAAGAGAAAAAATGAAAACGAGCTCAAATGGTAATACAGTCTGATAAGAAGGAGACACAGAAATGTAATACGACATGATCCCAGGGAGTGATGTGTCAGCTGGCTGAGCACAGCGTTTTGGTAACTGGATACAAAAGCAGAACCAAGCAGGAAACATAGCCAGCATGTATCAATATGGCACGCTATCATAACCCATCACTAGGGAACACCAAAACAATTCTTTCCTCTGACTAAGGACCACCCCAGGAAAAAAGGACGCATCGTGTACTAGTCCAGAGATGTCCTCTTCCTTTCAAATGTCCATCAGGCATTTTGCATTTTCCATTCGCCATGTTGCAGGCTCGCTCTTGGCCCCAGCATGCTCTCAGATTTTTAATTCAACAAATTAGTAAATCCTTGACTATCCAGCCAGACTGGATCATGCCACAAGTAAAATACAGCACTGGTTTCCAACAACTGTCCCAATAAGGACTACTAAATTAATACAATGAAGAAAGAAAAAGAATTCTCCTCCATCCATCTGGGCTTTATCTGAAACCTTCTTTTGGACATGTGAATGGTGGGTAATAAATCAGCACGACAATGCTTCAGATCACTGTTACTGATTCATAGAAACTTGGAAAGAACTACTGTTTGGCTTCTGGATCAGGATGAAAATGTCTAAGCCCCAGCTGAGTCCTGCTCCTACAGGCATTACCTAGCAATTAGATTTGCAGTCTAATTGTCAGCCTACCTACAAACCCCAAAGCCACACGAGTTCCAAAGCCATTCACCCAAGGATGGCCCCTGACTTTATGCCATCTCTTGAGCCCTTTTAATCCCCCACACCTCAACTCTCAATGGCAAACCATTGGGAGAGAGTCAGTGAGATCTGTCTCAAGATTTTCAAATTCTAGGAATGAAACAGAAACTTACTTGAATGCCTGGAGTTCCTGGGACACCTGGAGTTCCTGCTGATCCCTGATATCCCTAAGCAAAAGAAACCAAGAGTTGTGACTTTTTGTAAGTTATATTTACAATTTTACAATTTTCCAAACACCCTTTTAAGGAAAAAACAACCCTCCTAGTTACTAGAGAACTGTTGTCACAACCCTGTCATTCTAGGTCACAAATTTCAGTAACTGCTACCACATGCACACATTTGAGATTTACATTTCAGCTTTCAGAAGCATTAATCTCTGCATCTGAAGTCCGAAGCCTCTAGACTTCATGCTAAAATCCACTATTTTATATATTTATAAAATATAAATATGTATTAAATTTAAATATGTATAAAAATAAATATATAAAATACATGTAAAATATAGATGTAAAAAATAAAAT
>JAHREE010000257.1:1064553-1120504 GCA_033628505.1 Tringa tobata
CAGCAACCCACATACATAAACACTTTTGTTTTTCCCTCTCTCTCAAGAAAAATAGCTGAAAAATGCCAGGACTTTTAAAGGCTTATTTCCACTTACAGAAGTAAGCTTTAACAAACAAGGCATGTTCTAATACATTATGCAGCTAGTTTTATAATATCTCTAAATAATAAAAATTCCATCCCCAGTACTAAGCACTTAGCTATGAACTTGAAGGTATATTACAGGCTATGCAAGTAATTTGAATGACTGGGACTACGAAAAGAAGTACTAAATAATTCATGAGTTGAAAAGAGAATTTCAGGAATGCTTTACTAGAAGTCAACATTGGCAGAACAAGAAAAAGTTTACTGAACCCAAAATACATGCCCAAGATGTTTTGGTAGATTGGATTTAATAAGTACAGCAAAGACAGCCACTTTTAATGCAAAATTAACACGTGCTTTAGAAGAATCCTTTAACGGAGGAAGGTAACTGAAGAATATGAATTTTACCTAGCTCCATTAGAAACAGGTCATTCCAATGGACAAAATGAGCTACAAAGAAGTTTTTTTTTGAGAAAACATACAAATCAAGAAAAGAAATTGTCCTATAAAACTCCGAGGCTATTTGGCTCAGACCTTTCCCTGGCAGCCCAAATGAAATTCGATAAATCCCATAAAATGGACTACCCAATTTCGAATGCCTAGAATTTAATCTTTATCTAAACTGAAAGAACGAATAATCCTATTTCTAAATGAGTTTTAGTCTTAAAAACTTAGCCCAAAATTTAATGGGGGGGACTTCCACACAGGTAAAAAGGAGCTAATAGTACCTTTTCAATACAAGGAAAGCAATGTCTGATTTCTTCTTTAAATCAGTCAGAGCTTCCTGGGAATAATAAACAGAGCTAAAATTATTTGCTGGGTTAGATACAAGAGAGTACTTGCTGTGCCCTCTTCCCAAAAGACATTTGAGCAAATGCCCAATGAGCCAGCTGGTAATGTTTAGTATAGAAGTAAACAGAATTCTAGGTCTCTGTCATACATGGATCCTTTATCTAGCATTTCACTTTTAGTGCTCAAGGCAGCTCGAGCAAAATCAGCTTTAACGGTAAACGGTGTAGCATTCCCAGATTGCTTATAAGCTTCCTGGGTAGCTGAAACAATTCACCAAGCCAAAAAATACCTTTAAAAGTTTATCCTTTTATTCCTCCTCCAAAAAAAGCAAAAAGTTTGTATGACTTCCTGTAGGATATAATTCTATACAAATAAAACTTTATTTCACATTTTAGATCTCTAAAATGCAATTTCCCTTCCTTCTAACTGAGTAGGGGAAGAAGTAAAGGAGGACAATTTCCTGGCTGAGCTGAATTTCAAAATTCACGAGATGAATGGAGGACAGCAGAAGAGTTTTCAGCTTACAAAACTGCATATTTAGCTCAGAGCTAGATCTTGTAATGTGATTTCAGAGCAAATCAAACACATTGTCAGTATGTTTGTTCAATGGAAAGCCGGAACTGAGAAGATTCAAAAGGAAATTCACAGAAAGTCACAAAAATGAGAATCAGTCTGGTACAAATAATGTAGCAATTGTTTGGACAAGTTAAAAACACCTTCTATAAACTACGAAAAACTTCCTTCATAAGAACTGAGAGTATATTTTTATCACTACTTTTGCAGTACAGATCGCCAATCTATATGCTAATGCCTACATTTTTTTTGCATTAATGTCAGCTCAAGTCCTCTTTCCCTAACCTCTAAGCACTCAACTGGAGTACATATGTGACATGCATAAATATGCTCCAGGAACAGCTGTGCCATAGCTGACATTTTATGTAAAAGGGACAGAAGTAAAAATTCCCTTTCAATTGACACAGGCGAGTTCAGGACCGAAGATTCACTTTCAAATAAGGTAAAAGCACTAGATTTGTCACCAAAAAGAATTCTTTTTATTTGGACTTGGTCTTCTCTCAATAGCTTTTCAAGAAGACATACAGACAGTGTGACAAATGTTACAGCTAACCCTGAATTTGATACTCAGTTTTGAATCCAGTTGCCTAAACATAGGCAGCTCCTGCCTTCAGAGATTCCCTAGACACCTACCCAGTGTTAGAAGACAGCGGTACAAAATATTTGGGAGGCATTCATCCCTTTGAAGCAGCAGCTTCAAATTTAGACGTCCAATGTCCACCTGTAAACACTAAATGTAGGTGTCTCCAACTGAATCTCACCTATACTGTTTCACCCATGTTGTCAATCAGCACTACTCCACGGCACTTTATTTGCATTCTTATTCATTATTTTACATCAGTGCAACTGAAATTTGGGATCATACAAAACTCTCTCTCAATTTTTTATGGGTGAGAACAGTACTGATAAATTTCTAGTGCCTGAAAATCTGTCACGGCAAAGTGATAAATGGCAAGACACTGGGATACTTAGTTTGCCAGATGGCTGGGTATTTAAAAAATTCCCAGATAAAATGTAACTTTGGAATTTAAATAAAATAGCAATAACATACAAATAATTCTCAGGAAAAATTTGAATGGACTTCTTAGGCCAAAAAACTTACATAAAGGACACAGACAAATTAGCAATACTGTCATCATCTGTGAACTAAGAGGTTTGCTGGAAAATGAAAGTTAGTTTACCTGTAGTGAAAAAAAATTGAGCAAGAGGGACAAGTATTCATTCCAAAGAACTTTTAGGTGCAATAGCAGATTAAACCTCAGAAGCATGTCTTCAATGCACTTGTGTGCCCAAGGACAAAAGTTCAGGCAGCGTTCACAGTTGTATCACATCGTACAAATATAAAACAAGAATAGAGGATGTACTGATAAGGCAATGACAACGGCACTGTACGCTTCCTAACTTAAAAGCTTTTTGAGTCACTGAACAACGTAAATGACAAAGGCACGACAACTTGGGAAAGACAGGGAAGAAGTAAACAAGCTCAATTTGGCTAGAAAATAACCAAGGATCAACAGTAATGGTCTAAAGCTATTTAAGGACTGTAAACACTAATTAAACAGAACTATATTAGGGTGATGTAACTATGCGCAATGGAATTCAATTGCAAAAGAAAAATTTAACTTTAGGAAAACGTATTAGGAAAACTTCCTGACAGAGAGGTTTGCAGGCCTCTTGTGGAAAATCTTTAGTATATTTAAAGCACAATTATATAAAGCATTAAAAGAGAAGTTTTCAAACTCTTTCCATAAAACACATTACATCTTAAAGGACAGAAACAGCTATTCAGATGCGTATCCATGCCTACACTCAAATTTGCAGTCACGCTATGACCTTCTCCCTCACTGGTAACATCAGTAACTAAAATCCTGCAAGTCAATGGAAATGTTAAAAAGTACCTGACGTATTTGAATTACGTCTTTTAGCCTTTCTATGAGAAGTTAGTTATCATCTAATGTTTTAATGTTTTTGCCTCAGATCCTTCCTCCTCCTTTTCTCAAGGAGCTTTTTTCCCATCCCACCCCCACAAACAACCTTCTCTAACACCTCACTACACCTATACTCATCTGCCTACTGCTCCTCTTTTCCGTGCCCCACTGGACATGTGGATCCATCAGGTAGTCCTCTCCAGCAGGTCTGTTTGGAGCCTGTACCTTACTCCATTCTCTGGAACTTTCTTAAGCAGCAGTAACTCAGGAGCTCAGAACAAGTGTCATGTCTCTCCTCCCTCTCTTAAGCAGCAAGGCCCTGTAGGACTTCTCGTGACATCTGCTTCTGCAGGCTACCAGAACTGTCTCTGCAGAAGTCCCTCTGTCTAGGTATACCAAAACATGAAGGTCAGATCCAACATTAGATCGCAGCTTTTATCCTCCAACATAAATATGGGGGTAACTCCTGATTGAAGTTTTGTAATCACATGAATATTATTATGGGAAAAGGACAGAAAAGAGTTTCCATTGCCTTTTCTATTGCTTTTTTTTTTTTTGCTTTGTTTTGTTTTGGTCTGTTTAATTCTTTCTCCATTTGATTACACTTCCTTCCATTGGCTACTCTGTCAGCTGCCAAGACTTTCACAGCTCAGAGCACTAGCAGTGTATGTTATCTGAGCATGATGTGTTGGGCTCAAATGCCACAGAGGAAAAAAAAAAAAATTCCATCGAGATTTTTATATAAAAGGCCATAAATCCAGTTTAAAAAGTTCCCGAGCGTCAGACTTCTGGGAGATGGGATGATGTACCAAGGGAGTATAACTTGCTGCTTACATGTTCATCCTTATCATCTGCCCTGAAGATGAATGACATGAATCTGCCCTGACGCTGAAAATAGTCATATGGTCTTTCGTCTGAAATGTGTAGCTGTATGCAACACAAGTCAGCATCAGGCATTGCCCTGATTTCAAAGTCATTGGTCTCCATGAAACCATCACATTACTGTCTTAATCAGAACGGAGCAAAGATATTTCCTTTAAGAGTAACAAGGTTACAGCCTTCATCACAGAATCACAGAATGGCAGGGGTTGGAAGGGACCTCTGGAGATCACCTAGTCAAACCCCCTGCCAGAGCAGGGTCACCTAGAGCAGGCTGGACAGAAACATATCCAGGTGGGTTTTGAGTATCTCCAGAGAAGGAGATGCCACCACCTCTCCAGGCAGCCTGTTCCAGGGCTCTGCCACCCTCAAAGGAATGACGTTTTTCCTCATGTCGAGATGGAACTTCCTGTGTTACAGCTTGTGCCCATTGCCCCTTGTCCTGTCACTGGGCACCACTGAGAAGAGTCTGGCCCCATCCTCCTGACACCCGCCCTTTAGGTATTTATAAGCATTGATAAGAATCCCTCTCAGTTTTCTCTTCCCCAGGGTGAAAAGACTCAGGGCATTTCCTCATAAGAGAAGTGCTCCGTTCCCTTGATCACCTTTGTAGCTCAGTGTTACTAAGGAATATATATTTTTCTGGAATTGAGAGCAGCATTTTACAGCTGGATTATCAACTACATCTGTGGAAGTTTTCTGAGAAAAGTAGCTGCAGAATTTATATCAACTTAAGTCCCCATGAAAACCATCCAATAGCACAGGTAATCCTATGTACACATGAAACTACTACCCACTTTTATTCCAGAAGTACTGTTGAAATAGCTGGCCATTGCCCTTATACTAAGTTCATCATAAGAGATTCGGCCTTCAGCTGGCCACCAATTATTATTAAACTCTATAGATAGTAAAGCTGTAATAATGTTCTGTAGTTTTTTAAAAAGAAATATTGGAATGATCAGACATTACTTATTATGTGAGGCTTTTGATACCTCGCGAGCTCTTCATCTACATTTATCAGTAAAGTCAGTCTCACTAGATTATTTTTAAACTGCTTATTGCTTGTGGACACTGCAAAGACAAGGCAAATGGTTCCAAACTTGCATGAATGAAACTAGATGGAATACTGGAATATTGTCCAGATTTGCCAGCTGCATGATTCCAAGTTCAAAATTGACAAATAAGTGTATTTTTTCATTTCTTTCAGCAGACTGATAACCTAACTCCTCTATTAGCCACAGCATAGACTCTGATCGTTTATTTTTTTTCCCCTTGAGTTTTTCCTCAGTACATATAAAGTATCCTTTGGAACCAAAAATGGCTTTGTGACCGCACAGTCAGGCTGCTGAGCATTCTCTGGGTCAGTAACCGCTCCAGCTGCTTCTTTCTGATGAGTGATGTCCATTAAAATGAGTTCCAGTTGAGACTCAAATACTGTTTTTACCCTTGTGCTTATTTACCAGAGCTGTTTCTCCTGACACTGCGATTTAATAATTTCAGGCCCCGAATGACATTTTTGATTGAAAAGTATTTTCATTAATTATTATGCTTCTCGCTTTTGTGCTTTTCTCCAGTTACTTCAATTGATATTTTCTGTATGTACCGGAGTATGGAAAATAAACCGATGTGGCAATTAAAGGGAAAAAACAAAGAACCTATAAACAAAACTATTTAGAAAAACAACTAAAGAATGACTGAAAATGAGTGATGTTTATGTTCACTTCCCCAAATAGTACAGCAAACAATTTTACTGGGTCATACCAGATGAACAATTATTTTTATATATATTGAAGATATTCATGCAAATTGTTTTGAATTTTTCTAGACTAAAACTAAACTTTAAGTATTACAACAGTCTAGCCATCCCATAAACAATAAACTAAATTTTCTTTGATGTTTTACTTTAAAAATCAGTTACATATAGTAATATAAATGCATGCCTTAAACCTTTCTCAGAGGAAGAAACATTTTGTTGACCAGTTATACTGTTCCAAGAAAATGAATACCAGATAGGCAAACTGGAATAAGTTTAGAGAAGAACATAAAAATGTGTTTGGGAACAGAAAAGACTGACTTTCCAGGAAAAGCTTTTCATGCAAAAGCCATTTGATTAAACATCACTGACTACACAACTACCTGTAAGCCTTTTGTGCTGTCTGAATTAAGAGCTTGCTTTTCTGAGCTCTCCGGAGGATACCGCTAAAAAGATTCATATGAGCAACATTATCTCAAACAAGGAAAATCACTGACAGCACAGAAAATGTGCAAGTCATATTAGCAAATAAATAAGTAAAACAGAAAGAAAAAGACATAGAGGAATCTGTTTTCCTGCACAGTGTATCTAAAGGGTCTCCCATCATTCGTAGCTGAAAACTAGACTGGAAAGCACTCACTCACACTGTAAGGAACAATAATGTATTGGCTGGAGCTGCAGATGATCTAATAGGATTGCAATTATATCCTTACAAAGAACAAGTGCAAAAAACTACAGCTGATTCTTCAAAAAAATTAGTCAGTTAATAAAGCTATAGGATATAACTGTAAGCGTTTCAAATAACATATGAACCTCAATTCAGCAAAACGGTAACGTTTCTCCTTTAGCAGGGCTTTTTGATTCTCTTCTAATTGTCTGATATACTTTTGCCAACCTTTTTATGTTCAGAGAATGCCCATCTGTACACGTTATGACTCACTCACAGGGGAAAAAAAAAAAAAAGCCACAACAAAAAAAAACCATAACTGCCAGATTACAAAGTTACAGAAAGACTACAGCAGGAATTTATTTCTCTTTCATGATTCACAATTACAAATTTCAGTGCTTATGAGAAGATATATAACATTTAAGTGGAAACCTGCTAATAAAAGCATGAAAAAGTCATAACAAATTGTTTCTAAAACAATACTGTTGCAGCTGACTAGGCATTTAAGAAATAAAGTCTTAATCTGTTTTTCATAAAAGAGAGAATGGAAACTTGACAGTTCCCTACCAATATCCCGTCCATTCTGGCTTCACTGAAGCTCACACAATATCACTTTATTTTTCAAAATATCAGAGTTAGCTGGATTAAAGACAGCTCTGTTATGCTCTGTTATCCATACTGCAAGTCTGCTTCTAGAAATTGGCATGGTCAAACTGTGATGGACACATTCTCTCGTGCAACTCCGCGTCGAGACAGTTTGTACACCTGTCTTTGCACAAGAGAACAGGACTGCTCTCTGGAAGCTTAAGCACTATTAATGATCAACTGAGAAGTTATTCTGATTGGATCACACTTCCCCAGCTCCTATTCCACCCATTCCTATTTCAAAACCTGTATTTTCATGATTGTCTGGAACCAAAATGTAGTATTTTACAGCACTGACAGTTTCAATTCAGGTGCTTTCTCTATTTCCAGTTCCAAAAACCTTTGAAGATAATAGCTATCAAAAGCTGTTTAAGACAAAAGCAAAAGTATAAAAATGCTTTAATACCACAGGAAAAATAAGGATCTTTGCTTGTGGAACTACTGAAAAATTCATGTACTCACTGCTCCCCCAGGCCATCAGGGTTACCATGGCCAGGTTTCAATACATCAAGTCCCATATCTTCAACAGAGGAATTTTTAATTTTTAGAAACACTTGCATTTCTTGTTTTCAGTGCCTATTTTTTTTCCTCTCAAACTAACTCTGCTTCCAAAAGGAATCATCACAGTTAAATGAACCAGTTGACATCCCTAAGAAAAGGCCAGTATGTTACTAAGGAAAAAAAAAAAAAAAGGAGAAATGTGAACATTTCATAAGTGTAGCATGGAGCTTTTTCTTTGTAACTGGTAATACTTATTACCCTCACTGTACACACGCTTCTAAGTATCAATCTCACTGTTTCCATCTTTAGCTGACATAGAAATTAAATGTATTAAAAGTTCTTAACAAAAACAGAACATTAGGTGTTTTTTATAAAGCCATCAAAGCTGGTGGGTAGTGACTCTTTAGCAGCAAAAACATACTAGAGGTACTAAAATTGGTATGCAAGGACAGATTTGGGAAAGATTTAGGATAGGTTACAACATACTCGTGAATCTTTCAACAGGACAGAAAAATTACTACAGGAGTGAAGCTGAAAGGTCCAATCCAGCCCCAGACTTCTCCGAAGTCTCTCTAGTTTGTGTAGTGTGGACCAAAATGGCTCACAATAATTTAGTATCCCTTCTAAGTCTTAACCATACCCATAGCCTATTAGTTCCCCACTCCACAATCCAAAGTTCCTTTCATAAATGATTTTGTCTTCTTTGCACTCATACACTTACATTTTCTAATCTTTTGGGACATCTTCCTACATTTTTATTCTCAATAAATTTGGAAATCCCCCCTAATTGTATTTTCTGTGGATTTCAAGATATGATGCTTACCTTCTCTTCTACTTCACCATGGAGATTTCGAAATAACACTACAACCTTAGGACTCAACCATAAAATCTAGTCCTCACAATAAGAAAGGAAAGCTACAATGAATTAACCATTTCTAGTACGTCCATACACTTTTCCTTTCCTGACTTTGTTATCCAAGCAGAGAAATTACCCTCTTTTCAGAAGCAAATTATTTTAATGCTCCAAGTTGTCCTTTATCTTTTCCTTTTTTTTTTTCTTTTAATATAAATAAAATAACTTCTAATGAATAGTAAGCAACATCAGAGGCCACATTCTTAGAAAAGAAACATGGGTGGTCAAACCTCCCAGCTTTTGCCCTGCCTTCTCTTAACACACCAGAGGCACCCGCACATCACCACTTTGGTGACACAGAGACTGGAGGCTGTTACCAAAACCTTACTCAACAGGGAAGATTGGCTGTCAATATCTTAGAGGTTTCCAATTAGATTCAGAGATCTAATATATTTTTTAATGAAACCTTATTTTTAAATATTTATTTGCTTTTTTTGCAATAAAAAATGCTAACCCTGAAGAGCAGACAAACCATTGCCAAATCTGCCATTTTTATTTTAGGGACATATGTTATTCATCTGCTTTTTCCAGTCTTTACCATCCA
The DNA here is from genome assembly GCA_033628505.1 of Tringa tobata. NCBI lineage: Eukaryota > Metazoa > Chordata > Aves > Charadriiformes > Scolopacidae > Tringa > Tringa tobata. Next base: position 1,073,832 of record JAHREE010000257.1, read on the forward strand.
TACTACTGGAATGCCAGCTTAAAAAAATTAAATCTAGGGTAAGAAAAAAAAAAAAAACTGGTATTTTTATGATGTATGTTTTAATACAAAAATCATGCATATCTACGTATTTTGTTGGACTACTTGAGGCAGCCTAAAAAGAAATTAAATGAAAGAAGCTTAAACATGAGAAGCAATCCCTAAGACAAAATAGGATTTTAGCTGCCCTAAAGTGCTTTCTAATGCAAAAATTACTAAGCAGTCAAGACTGAAGGTCAGAAGATAATAACTTAAGTGCTACAAACTGATGCAAAGACCAACAGGAGCACCCATAGCCTGTTCTCTGCTTTACAAGAGTGCCTAACTCATGCTATCACATTTACAATATTTTAGCTTGAAACAAAAATACTGTGATTAACGTATTCACAGAACTGTTACGTTCAGATAGCACTTAAGTGACATTCACAGTTTCAAAGAATCAACACAAAATCACCTAAATTTGAAAATCTGATATCAGTGTTAAATGTTTTTTCTCCTGTTAGTATTGCATTTACAATATATGACTAAGTTTTTAGTACTCACAGGCTTACCATCTGGACCAGGCTGACCAGGATAACCATGATTCCCAGGCTGGCCAGGATCACCCTATGGAGAAGCAGTATGTTAACATACAGAAGATAAGAAAGAGCATTTTAAAATCAGCCCAGAGCAACTTTAACCCTAATACGTTCCACAAAACAGTGGCTGGCAGCCCAGATATCTGCTATTGAGGAGTAATTCCAACAGCAAAAATGAACTGATCTTGTAACCCCCTCGCTAGGAATCAAAGAATCATAGAAAGGTGTGGGCTAGAAGGGACCTTAAAGATAATATAGAATGGAAACTTACTTTGGGGCCTGGAGGTCCTTGTTTTCCTGGTGGGCATATGCATGGGGCAGGAGTTGAGCCTACATCACTAGGACCATTCATGCACTACCAAGAATGAAACCAGCCATCAATACACATGCCAAAAACATTCAACAAATGCATCATAACATTATGTGAAGCTGATTTTCCTTAGGTTGCATAGGTCATGGCTTTCACGTCTTTGTTCAGCTGGATCTTCTGCTTACCTGACTATTGCCCTCCAACTACTTTACATGCATGAATTCATCATTTTAACCAGAAAAAAAATTAATAATAAATTAAGTACTGATATTGGGCTGATATCTGAAACTCTATTTGCTTTTCCACAAATATTTTGTCATATATTTCCATAATTTTAAAACTGGCAACATGCAAAGCTAATTATTCAATAAAAGTTTGTAAAAAGAATCTAAAAAATACTATGTGTAGCATAATGACCACAACCAATGGGCTATCACATGTAGCAAGCCTGAAAACAATGTAAAGCCCAAGTCTCCTCCCTCCTGGGTATGTGTCCCAACTACGAAGCTACTTGAGGAAAGATGGGCCACGGCTGTTACCACTGACTCCTACAAGTCACAAGTAGGTGACCACCCTCCAAAGATCATTACGTGACCTCCTCCAAACTATGGTCCCTATACAAACAGCAGTAAACAATAAAACTTGGCAGACCACATCACCCTCTAGAGGGTTTTGGGCTTTTTAGGTATTTACTTCTCACCATTGAGACCACACGAAACCTCAGTGTTTTACCAAGGCAGGCAGGGGGAGAGCTATTAGATCAAATCCATTTGCCCAAGGTCAGGCATCAATGATGTACACGCATCTATACTAAACCTATATGCTCAAGTTAGATTCAGTCAATTCTTTTTCATCCAGCAAGTTCTTAGAGCTATGGAAAGGCAAAAATTTAAGAATCCAAGATACAAAAAAAGCGCAGATTTTGTATTAATTATCTAAAACACTTTCTATAACATTTTACTCATATTTTCTAAAATAATGCAGACTTTTTACAGTGTTGTCTGATTGGAATTCTTTCTCAGGGTCAAACAAACAATTGATCAAAATACAAATCCATGTTTCCTTTGCAATGGTACCAAGTGAAGTTAGGACGACGGTTAGAAAAGCTATCGCGTTAAGCCTTCAAACAAGCTCCCCCTTCAGGGAGCTCTCATTAGCATGATGCAGGTAACAGCTACCTGACTGTGCATATCCCCATTCACTTTGCAACAGCATCCAGCCCTGTAAATAAGAGCAATTGAATTGAACTGAGGGAAAAAATCAGGCCATTTATTCTAATAAAAGTGTTTTTTTTCAGAAAACTGATTTTTAATTTGCCCATTGGCTAGAGTTCAATTAATGGAAATACAGCACTTTTAAGCTTAGCAAACCTCTGTCCACTTTTCATAATGAAGTGTATATTGCCTAGAATAATAAGAAGTTTATAAAGTCAAATACTACCTTAAATTGAGTTTGAGCAGTTTAGGATTGAGCCTACCTCTCCATTCTGAAACAAGAAGAAACACAGTTTAAGAGTACAGCAATATTTGTAATAAGCAAAATCCATTCATTTGTAAACACTACGAAAACCAATCATAAATTTAGGGCTATAACTGTCACAGAATTATAATGCAAAATTTTACAATTTCTCAGAATTATGTACAGCTGCTATCAACGCATTTATAAAGGCAATGACAAAACCAGAATGAATACTGAACCATGTAAATATTTACATACTAAATGTTTAGATTTGGGTCAAACCTTTTGCCAAGATGATGAACCTCTCATAAAAAAAAAAATCCTCTGATTACTCATTGATGTCAGAGAATGTCCCAAAATATTTCTAAAATCTCCCCTCTCTGCCTGAATCCAGCATCTGGGAAAACATACAGCAGCACAGAGGCAAAGCTGGCTTTTTCTTGCTTTCCTATGTGACTGCAGTAGACTCTGCTATCAAATGAATTGATTTTTCCAGTATCTGCAACACCACAGAATAATCCATCCCCAAATATTTCAGCATACCAACCATGAAACTGTCTGTCTTAAGAGTTTGGTAGCCACCATTAGCTGCACCATGAACTGGATATTTCTAATGCATGCAGTCACCACAGACAGAGTCTGTGGAGAGAGACAGCTTCCTCTGTGTTCCATTTTCATCTTAGGCAACCTCTAGATCTTTCTCCATGGATCATAGAGGGAGCTTAAAATTACTATGCAGCTAGGTATCTCTAGGAAAGGGGATTAATTCAGGCTGTAATTAGTATGTACAGCTCCTGTTTAGTTGAGGAGCTCTGAGACAACCACATTCTGACAAAATACAACCACAAAATTCATATTCCTCCTTGGAGATCATCCAACATTTTTATTTTATGAAGGAATCTAGAATTTCAAGGGTAAAGCCCAAATTTAATTTATGAGAACAGCAAGTGAAACTAAACTGGCAAAAAGCTTTTTGCTTGGACTTCTTGCCAAATTGCACAGAAGGCAAGATATGATGGACTTTTTGGTGTTTGCTTTCATTATGCAATTTTTTTTTAATTTGTTTATTTTTTCCTATCCTACTTCTATTTTGTAAAGAGCAAAAAGTTGTGGTGCAGTTAAATAGCCAAATACTAAAATTACTTCAGGATTTAAAACTAACTTTATAAAAGTGTTCCTGGACCCATTAGTTCTTGACACTGTCAGATTTCAGAACAGCTAATAATCCACCCACCTACTCATTACTTAAATGAAAGCTGTGAGCTTTGAAGAAACCCTGATAAGGAGGCTGATTAAAACAGACACACTGGCCCCAAATAAATAGAAGAAAAACAGACTAGCTGGGGGCCTGTGCAAGTCTGACAAAAAATTAAATATCTGGATGTTGACGATTCATGGGTTCCAGTGTCCCACTGGCAAAACGGTCCTAATACCAGACCAAATTACAACAGGAAGAATATGAGTTTACACAGGAAGACACTGGTGTCTGATTATCTTTAGTTCAGCTTGTTTTAGACACCCAAGAACACTTTGAAGGAAAATGTATGTAAAAAACAATCTCTTCCTTATATTTTGAGATGGGAGCTGAATGCTTCTGAAAATCTGGCTCCAACTGTGTGCTATTGTTACCAAATCTGTTTGCATGTGTTTTACATTTCATTGCATCATTAACTCTAAGTAAGAAGGCAAAGAAAGGGTCAAGGGATTCCCATAAGCTTCCTAATTGTGTACATGACTTATAAAATCCTGAACAGGATGAAATCTTGGCAACATTTCAGTTAATGGGATATATAACACAGACATCAGCATAGATACTTCTGATAGGAAAAGGTGATCTTAAAATATGGGTTTCTTGGTTATGTACAAAATGTTCAGAGGTTAAATGACCTGACAAGTAGCAAGAAGTATATCAGAGGAGTTAAAAGGTAATATTTAAAGTATTTTACACTGCTGTAACCTAGTAGTTTTACTAATTTATATTGTTTAAAATCTTAAGTTGTAACTGAAGATTCTGAGATCCTTCTATAGTGCTGTCAAATTTCCACATCAAATACCTAAACCGAAAAAAAAAAGTTTTAAAAGTGTTTGTGCAAAAGTAAGGCTGAAAACAGACAAGTTCTGTGTCATTTGATAGTGCACAGGTAACAACTATTTGTTTGCACCAGCTGAATCAATGTAGTATTACTTATTTTAAGAATTCATTGAGTCAGCTTTAAACAGTAAGAAATGCAAGGTAGTACTCAAAAGTTTATCTGTCATACTCACAAATCCTGGGATCTCACAGACTGTTTCTCTATTATTTTGCTCTGGGTCACAGTAGATTCGCAGTTTTTGTATATCAAACTGTAATTCAAAACATAAAAGACTCTTTTTAGAGAAAGTGTTAATAGTCGGATATTAAGTTAAACTATACTCTTCTTAAACTGTATCATCCACAAGATTAAAAAAAAGAACAAAGTATTAAAAAGCAAGAAAAGCTGGAAGCTCTGTGCGTCCACTACTTTTCAAAATCAATTAAAGATGTAGAAACATTTTTAGTCAGGCTACTCACAATGATTAATATGTGCAACCAATTAAACATTCTATAATAGAATTATTTAAAGAAAAATAATCAGTCCAAGATTTTCTTTCCTAAAATAGTAGAAATCACCACCCCTAATCCTTGGCAATAAATCCAAACACGCACAGCACGAATCACACTGGCTGCCAATATCATGGGGAAACAGGGAGATGGTTTCGGTTGCTCTTCCCTTCTCTACCAGTGCTGTAACCCTGCTGTCGAAGGCCACCAAATTTGTCAAGCCCGATTTGCCTTTAGTCAAGGCGTGTTGGCTGTCACTAATCACTTCCTCATTTTCCATGTGCCTTATTACAGTTTCCAGGGGGATCTGCCCCATGATCTTGCCAGTGAAACTGACTGGCCTGAAGTTCCCTGGGTCTTCTTTTTTTCCCTTTTTAAAAATGGGAGTTAGGTTTCCCCTTTTCCAGTTAGCAACAACTTCACCAAACTGTCACGACTTCTCAAATATGAGGGATAGCAGCTTAGCAACTTCATCTCCTAGTTCCCTCAGGACACGCTGGTGCATCTCATCGGGTCCCACAGATGGTCCTTAGATGGTATTGAACATGATCTTGTCCTACAGTGGGTGGTTCTTCATTTTCCTAGTCCCTCCGTTTTCCTTCTGTGACTTGGGCAGTGCAACTAGAGCACTTGCCTGTTAAGACTCAGGCAAAAAAAAAAAAAATCATTGAGTACCTCAGTCTTCTCCATAACCCAGGTAACAAGGTCTTGTGTTTCCTTCCAGAGACGCCCCACATTATCCCTAGTCTTCCTTTTATCACTGTTGTAACTGTAGAAGCTTTTCTTGGCTTTTCTTGCTGCCCTTGACGTCCCTGGCCAGACTTAATTCTATCTGGGGTTTAGCTTTCCTAACGTGATCCCTGGCTGCTTGGACAACTTCTCTGTATTGTTCTCAGGCTCCCTGTCTTTGCTTCCACCATCTGTAGGCCTCCTTTTCTCTTTTGAGTTTGTCCAGGAACTCCTTGTTCATCCATTCAGGCCTCGTGGCATTTTTGCCTCACTTCCTCTTTGTTGGAACGCTTCACTCTTGAGCTTGGAAAAGGGTAAGAGGAGCTTGGAGGTCTTTGAATATCAACCACCTTTTTTGGGTCCCTCTTCCTTCCAGGGCTTTATTCTATGGCTCTCTGCCAAATGGATCCCTGAAGCACCCTGTTTTTACCTTAACAGTCCTGGAAAGATGTTTCTACACTGACCTGTCTCAGCTTACTAATCTTACATCTAGTATTGGTGAAGCACCAGAAGGCATCCCTGAAGCTTGAAAGAATTTGGTTTAGAGTTTAGCTGTATAACATGAAGCTTTAAAAGCAACCAATAAAAACGCTGGTATCAGGTAAGCAAAGGTTTTTGCCATTCTGCTCTGTCGCTGTACTCCAGAAAAATGAAACCACTGAAGTTAGTTTTTCTAGCATAAACTACCATGACTGCAAAGAGAAAAAAACCCTGTTACACTTACTAAAATCATAGGCTATAAGTTTGACTAGCAGGGAAAAAAAAAAGCACAGAAAATTGAGTCTGTTAACACCATGCCTAGTAATATGTGTTTGAAAATTTAAAGTGGCTGCAGCTCACACCACTTGAATATGTACACAAGTTTATCATCACTACACTGGAAAGCACTTCAGCCAGTAAGATCCTAATGAAACCAAGAACACTCACAAAATATCAGTAGAAAGCATCTGATTCCGAGCACAGAAAGAGAACGAAAATTTATCAAAGCAGCCCTGAAGAAGATTCTTGTATAATATTTTGTATCCCACTCCAATTGATTTCTTTCATAAAGGATTTCAAAATACCTTTTCACTGAAAGGGGGTATGCAGATTCCTTGAAATATGTCTCTATAAACACAGTTTAAATAGAAATAGCCTGCCAAAGTTTGACTGTTCATGCTTTGCAGAATGCACCACAGTCTGAGAAAGCAGAGAAAGGAAATACTTTTTTTTGGATTACAGAAATCATCTGGAAATATAAAATTGCAACCTGAGGCAGATTTTCTACTTTTCTTCTAGTACGCTATCAGAAGAGGATCTTATACAATTCAACATTCCTAAAATATTTTCATTTTTATTTTAGAAAACATGACATCTACTCAGAAACTGTATTACTGTGAATCTATGAAAGTTCCATTTCTGCTGTGACTTAAGAGAAAAAAACAAGACACAACAACCACAACAAACAACCCACCCACAATCTCAACACACAAAACTAGAAAAGTGGGATAATCCTGCACCAACAGAGAAAATGCATGAGACAATTACAATTCTGAAATCTCTACATTCCTTCCAATAAGTCCATTTCACAAAGGGGCACTTTAGTCTACGGAGAATGTCACTACCAGAAATGCTGAGTCACACACACTGTATGCCATCCAAGTTTCCATGTACACTTTTAGAATATGATAATAATAAAATTGAAGCCTGGCTAAAAATACACAAAATTCAGGAGTAACTGAGTAAAGACATTTGAAGAGAGTTAATGAAGATGATGCAAAACACATTAATATATTTTAAAAGGAGCGGTAAGGAGCATGAAATTTGAGTACAAAAAAAGCATAGCTTTCCAAAAAACTAAAGATAACATCTACTTATGTAAATCAGTATTTCTTATTATTGTTTCCATTACTATCAGTCTAATTAGTAATATTATTACCCCATTGCTTCAAATATAAGGAAACTATTTAGCCAATATCTAGAACGCTGCCAACATAATAGTCTTCATCACTGGTCTACACAGCCTATACCTACACAACCTGATGTTTTAACCACCTTTTGGTGACTAAAGTCCTTTTGCCTTCAGCTCTTTGCAATGTTCCTCAGAATAGAGGAGAACCTTGGTACAGGGTTTTCAGGGGGAGGCAGAGTCCACAGCAGAATCAGAGGCAGTTTGAGTATCAAATAATTGCAATACAACAGAAACAGAGTGGATGCACCTTGTGCTTTCTTCACAACAACTGATGGAAAAACTTGATCAAAACTTTGCTCTGTCCCTCTTTTACCAGCATAACCCATACACTGATGGGTGGAAATCACACCTAAGGGTCAAGCACAAGGGAAATCCCCTGCTTTGAGCCACTGTTTCCCAAATTTGGGTGACCACGTTGCATCAAGTTTGTGTTTTGGCAAAAAAGAATGCCCCTTGAAGTCAGTGAGACCAATTAAGCACCCACCGCACAGGATATGTCAGTTTTGCTGAGTCCTCCTGAACATTTATGTTCTCTCTTAACTACTAAAATTTTCTCTGTTAAATTTCAGCCTAGTGTAAATTAGAAGAGTAAGTTCACAAAAACAGAAAGCACCAATACAATGTTAACCCACCACAGAATTTCTGAATTATTGTGGTTTTAGCACACTCTTACCTGTACAGTTTCCTCCTTTCCAGAATACTTTCCTATTTGGGTTAGGCCACTGATGTAAATACCTAACACAGGGTGTAATGGCTTCGTTTCAATTTCTTGGTCATCTATATATAAAGTTACAAAGTCTTCTGTAACTAAGAGACGAATTTGATGCCAGCCTTCATCAAACAGTGTCTAAGAAAAGTGAAAAAAACCCAGAATTATTTGAATCAAAATGTCTTCAATTTAAATAACAATAAAACTGCACTTCAACACTTAAATACTGTTAGTGGTTGAGACAATCAACGTTTCAGGTTTTGTCATACAAAGAACTGTAAATTGTAAAGGCAAAAAGTATTTGTCAAGTAATATAATAATTGAGAAGATTATATTTGGTAATAATTAAGCCCTATTTCAAAATTATTTTATAACTCACTAGATTGTTTTCAGTCTAAGATCATAAATATGCTCAAACCTCTATTTGTTAAAAATATGAAGCCAGAGGCTTTTTTTTTTAAGTAGTGGTATAAAGTCTCAAACACTTCAGATCTTAAATCACAGTGAAAACAAGTTGGTACTTGAAAGTCTTTCTACTTAATTTCTTATGAAAAAAATTTTAAAGATGACATGATATTGGCAGAAAGAATCACAATATTGCAATGAATAAACCAAATATTACATTCATCATCTTACAAAACCTCAGGTTTCTAAAGCTCAAGATTTAGTTTAAACAAATAGCATAGTTCTACAAGTAATAGAAAATGAGAGATACCTTTAAAGACTTATCTTACCTACCTTAGAAATACAATTCAACATAAGAAGAAATGTCTCTTCTTGAGCCTATTCATTAATTTCAATCTAGCTCTTTAGCCTACCCTAGACTAGATGCTTATCTTTTATATAGCAAAATTCAAGAGAGATTGATATTTAATTGGTATTTAGTATTAAATTGGTATACGTAAGAGTTAACTGAAACATACATCTTTCAGTTTCTTATATATCTTTGTTACCTTTTGTAGACACAAACAGAAATTAAGCTTACTTCACTTAGTATATACCCTTAGATAGCACCTCTGTTTCTAATTTATTTTCATTTGTAGATTGGGGTTTTTTTATTTACAATGGCTCTCACTATAAGATCAAAAATAAACAACAGATCAGGATATATAACATCTCCATTTTCCTGAATAAAAGTGATAAATTACCATAAAGGTTTATTAAATTGTCATAAAGGTTCATTAAATGCAGAGTGACATTTACAGTGTTTAGAGACATACAGCTCTAAAAAGGGCATAAAATTAATGTTCTCCATAGGCATGGAGAAACACAAAAGAGAAAAAAGAAAAAGTTTGCTTCTCATGGTGAAGTTCATGGACGCCTGGGACTGCAGGAATAAGATTGATTTGTCACTGTAGGTGCCAGAAACAATTAAATACAATTTTTTGGATTGAGTTGAAACTGAATTTTCTGACAATTTCCAGTAAATCAAGTTTAACACTGCTCCTTAAAAACAAATAAAATTATTTCATCTACAAATAATTACAAAAAGGCCGAGGAAAACTGGAAAAGTAAAATTCTCCATTCAATAATGGAAGAATAGAATACCTCTCCCTAGCAAAAGTTTGTTGAATACAGGTCCTTTCTTCTCTGAGGATTTATATTTTAAACCAGCTATAGGTAGACCTGCTCTGGTGGAGGGGTTGGACTAGGTGATCTCTCCAACCCCATATGATTCTATGATTTGGAGTAAGGATTCGAATGCAGGCACAGCTTCCCAGAAAAGTTGGACCCACTTGGCCATGAAGGGCTCCAGCAGGAAATCTTTTCACTCTTTGTCTGTTCAACCATCCCTTTTTGTTCACTTAAATAATACCCCCTGCAGTAGGAATGGAAATCTCTGGGCTGCATACTCCTGTACTGCTACAAACACAAGAGTAGACATTCAGTCTCCTTCCCTCTGTCTCACATGCAACCGAGATAACCTCTCCTGCAAGAGTTGAATCCTGAAAGAAAACTACTGAAGAAAGATTGAAGGAGAGCCTTCAGGTTACATTAGAAGACAATAAAATTGGTTTGCACAAAGAGAGGAATCCCTTCAGTGAGAAAAATAAGTAGCTGAAAGGAATTTTTATTCAACAGAGAACTAGACAAATCCAGACTGAACTCTTATTTTGTAAACTGCTATTTTCTGGAGAAGAAAGTAACTTCTGTCACTATGTATTTTCAAGGAATTTAGACACTCTCTCTCTAAAACTGGACTGTTTTCATTCACATTTTCTAGTCTCTATATCAAAGGTAGAAAATACTTTCCAGAATATGTTAAGCAAAGAGCTGTGTGATCAAAAAAAAAAAGTTCTCTGTGATCTTCACAACCACCTGCTGGAAACTACTGAGCAGAAAGCACCTGCAAAGCATTTACAGTCACAATCACTATGGACACTCTGGAAGCATGAATAAAGTACCTCCCATCAATTTTTAAATGCCTAAGCAGTTAAAAAAACATAAAGGTCAAAGGAATAACTTGTACTTAAATGCATAGTCCAACGTGATGATGACTTACTCCTTACCCTTACACGAGGTGCAGCAAAAGTAATAACTTGTGTCCCGTTTATTAAACTTGTTGTAGTGAATGATAATGTTTTCTCTTCTCCGTTAATAGTGACTGCTATCTGTGGTCTCTTATCCAGACTCAGAATTCTCCACAAATCCCATGTCTTTCTTACTTTAAATCTTTGAGTGGAAACAAACACATAGGATGGAGGCAGCCCTTCTGGAAACACATTCCTAAATATAGGAGGGAAAAAAAAAAAAAAAAAAAAAAAAAAAAGACATCACTTGAACATTTGTAAATCTTAAAATAAACCTCTCACTTTAAGCAAACAAAAAGAAAATCTTACTAAATTTAGAAGTGTATTTATAAATTTAAATACCTTGTCAGTTCTGACAGGTCAATACGTGAAGTTACTTCATAAGCTTTTGCATTAGTGGTTGGTATTTGAATTCTCTTTTTAACCTTTTTCTTCACACCTAATCCTATAAGAATGTCAAATCCTTTTTCATCTCGAGCTGCCACTGGAATTCTTGTCGGACAAACAGATTCTGCAAAATAATAAATGCAAGTATAGTTCAAAATATTACTTTAAATTTTCAAAAAGTCATCTCCCACATACCTAATTTTCTGTAGCTGCATTTCAGGAAATGAAAGAGAATCGAGAACTGCCAGCTAACGTGAGAGAAGTGACACGCAGAACTCTCAGAGACATGATGTGAGAATACTGAGATGGCATACTTTACTGCAACTACACTCGCATACTATTTTGAATTGTCACTAATAGTAGTTCAAAGATACTACATTATCTGACTAATAATATCTAATTTAATTTCTAAAATCGTAAGGTTGCAAAATGCTAGCCAATTTTACATGTTAATTTCCACAATGCACTAACATTTTGGATTAATCCAGCATCCCTCCCAAATATAAAATCAGGTTGAAAATGGATAGAGTTATCTACAACTATTTTTTTTCCATCTTCTTTTGCTAGAAATGGACTCTGATCTATTTTGTCTGCTATACTGAAATTTTCTTGAAGATATTACCACTGGTCAAGCACTGTGCAATATACTATTTGTGGGAAGTAATGTTAGCTGAATGTTATCTCTGTTTAATTCTCTCTACACAAAAACAATACTAGGCAGTGATTCTAAGTTGTCTCTAAAAAAAAAGCAAGATAGTAGAGTGAAATTTAATGCTAAAGCCAACATTGTATTAGAGTAATAAATCAATTAAAAGAAAGCAAATCACTTTTTCTTTTATTAAAATTATGCTAAACTATTTACAATAAATACATTTTCATCATTCACTTCCCATTGTTTCTTCAGAAAAGCATCAGTTCATAAAAAGGGAAGAGGTTAAGAATACATTCCAAAGAAAGGGTGGAGAGTTCTCTCATCTCCATCTGGACTGGCCATGGGCTGGAAAACTCATGTTTCAGTGCCAGGGAATTACCAGCTCAAAGGTCCAGGCTGGCTCCTCTTTATACCAGCAATGCTGCACAGCTTCTTTCAAACCAAGACATGGGCAGCCAGAAGCTACGTCATTCTCTAAGAAAATTCAGCTAAGTGCACAAACCATCTATGGTGGGAAAGGATAATCCATCCTTCAGGGACATGCTATAGGTACTCGGGGCAGCATCAAGAAGCCACTTAGTTTTCTTTTCCTCCCCACAGCAAAATGGCACCTGATTCCCAAATTAAAAGTATATTAAAAGATATCTATCTGGTTCTACAAGTAAGATTTGAAAGAAAGAACTCTCCACCCACATTTTGGAAACTAAAATGTCTACCTTCTGAATGCTTCCAAAAAAAAAAAAAAAGGGAAATACAAAGGGAAATACTTTCCTTCTCATTCTTCTCAAAACACAGACGAAGGATTTAAGTCAACATAATTAGAATATTAGTTAAGAGTAATCACACTATATTTTTTCAGGTTTCTTCACTGTGCATTGTTATCATGGAAACATTTTCTAAACTTGTGTATTTCAAAGCTTAATAACAGCCATATTGCCATTAATATAGATTACAGATAATCATATACGTTCACAACAAAATAAACCCAAGAAACTTGTAGCAGTTACAGTATTAGAAATTGGGTAAGATAAAAGAATAAATGCAAAAATAGGATTATGTGAGAGGATTCAATGCCAAAGTAACTATTCTAACTTAATACAATGCAAACTAAGCATGTGTAAAATTACACATTAAGAAACTATTCTTTATTTCCAGTGGCCATTGAAGAACTACATAAAAACAGTCCCAGTAAGGTAGATGCTTTCAGGTCTTCTGGATCATCTTTTGGCAGGACTATTTTGATAACTAACTGAGCCATTACACAGGATGCAGAAGTCAGGGGAAAATTTAAGAACTGTCTTCCATGGGAAACGCGTTGTGTTTCCAGTCATAGCACCAATCACAGCACCTCTCTAGCCTACGCTGAAATCTTGTTCCTTTTTAGTGTTTTTATGTAGTTGTCAGATGCTTTATTTTTCCTTCCTGAAGCATAAAATAATTTTATGTGTTAAATCCCACCATCTAGCACGGAGGAACTTTTCTCAGCATCTTCCAGACATACTTCTGAGGTCTGTGCTGAGTATTGTTTTTAAATGCATTTCTGACACACAATCTTTTCTATACTTTGGCTAGAGAATATTAATACTACAGGAACATTTGATTTCCAGAATAAATATTAAATATTTCCCCCAGGTATTTACTGGCAACTCTTTTAGCCACATTGTCCTTTCTGGGTGACAGGTTCAGCAGGTTTTTTCACTCTAAAGAAAACCCACTAGAGTTCCCAAAAGGCATAGGAGAGCCCACCATCCGCAAGGTCCTTTGTAATTGCACTATGAGCTACACAAACCACCAAACCTCAGCCTCCTTTTTCCAGAAAGGAAATACTGCTCCTATGCTTTTATATCTACGGTCACATAATAATGAAGCTAAAAACACCACAGAGTAAAGGGTAGCATTTTTTTTAGATGTTAAAACGAAGACAATCCAGAAAGAACTGCAACATTTTCAAGCAGTTTCAGTTTCACAGACAAATCTTTGCTTCTTTTCCCTTATGGAACTTCCTCTCCGAGAGTCAAAGTAAATCTTAACATGAATAAAATAAGCCACCACTAAGATATAAAATCTCCAGTTTACTAGTCTTTCAGTTCACCTGCTAAAGATGTTGGCTGGATGGCCGCACCCAAAGGGTTGCGGTGAATGGCTCAATGTCCAAGTGGCGGCCAGTAACGAGTGGTGTTCCTCAGGGGTCGGTACTGGGACCAATACTATTTAACATCTTTGTCGGTGACATGGACAGTGGGACAGAGAGCACCCTCAGCAAGTTTGCTGACGACACCAAGCTCGGTGGCGCAGTTGACACACTGGAGGGAAGGGATGACATCCAGAGGGACCTGGACAGGCTGGAGAGGTGGGCTCGTGCAAATGGCATGAAGTTCAACCAAGCCAAGCGCAGGGTCCTGCACCTGGGACGTGACAATCCCAGGCACAAATACAGGTTGGGAGCAGAATGGCTGGAGGGCAGCCCTGAGGAGAAGGACTTGGGAGTGCTCATGGATGAGAAGCTCAACATGAGCTGGCAGTGTGCACTGGCAGCCCAGAAACCCAACTGTGTCCTGGGCTGCATCAAGAGAAGTGTGGCCAGCAGGTCTCGAGAGGTGATTGTACCCCTCTGCTCTGCACTCATGAGACCCCACCTGGAGTCCTGTGTCCAGCTCTGGAGTCCTCAACACAGGAAGGACATGGACCTGTTGGAACAGGTCCAGCAGAGGGCCATGAGGATGATCAGAGGGCTGGAGCACCTCTGCTATGAGGACAGGCTGAGAGAGCTGGAATTTTTTAGCCTGGAGAAGAGAAGGCTCCGGGGAGACCTTAAAACAGCCTACCAATATCTGAAGGGAGCTACAGGAGAGCTGGGGAGGGACTCTTTGCCAAGAAGAGCAGTGACAGGACAAAGGGCAACGGTTTTAAATTGGAAGAGAAGAGATTTAGATTAGATACCAGAAAAAAATTCTTTACTGAGAGGGTGGAGAGACACTGGAACAGGTTGCCCAGAGAAGCTGTGGCTGCCCCATCCCTGGAGGGGTTCAAGGCCAGGCTGGATGGGGCTTTGAGCAACCTGGTCTGGTGGGAGGTGTCCCTCCCCATGACAAGGGGGTTGCAACTGGATGATCTTTAAGGTCCCTTCCAACTCTAACCATTCTATGATTCTATGTTGTGGTTAGAAATGAAGCTGCCAACTGGCTCTGATCACTCTTTGAGAGAGGCATCTCAATGCTGACACAAGGGAGGAGCGCAACGTAAGAGAGCGGAAGCAAAAGGTCACTTTAAGTAAAACAGTAAGTACGCTTTTGTATAGGTAGTCAACAATCACATACTACTGCTGTAAGAGTCATGTCAAATACTGCAGCTGAATTTTAAAGGATACGAGTTAACTTAATTCTGAAAGCAGAAAATCCATCTTGACAAAATATAATGTCACTTCATCTAAACTTTATTTAAAGAAAATATTGTGCTTATTTAGAGAACTTTCTCCCTGTGTGAAGCTTTATTAAAGAATTCAGCTGCACTTAGCTGATTTAATTTTTGGACTGATCACCTCACTACATCAGCCACAAGGAATTATTATGATTTTCATAAGCGTATCAAGAAATAAACACTATTATCTTCAACATAAGTATCATCATATTTTTTCAATGAGGTCCATGCTCAAAGTGAGAGCAAACGAAAACTCTTTCATTCTTACTAAGTGCAGAAATACAGTACAACTGAAATATGACTTGCATCAATTCTTGGTAATAAAATATGTGAAAAATAGCACTGATAAATACTCTCTGTATAACAGTCCTGAGTGATGTATTTTAAAAGCAATTTGTTACCTTTTTTATATATATGGGAAAACCACTGTTTTACAAAGTTACCAGAAAACTCAATGCAGTAATGCTGCTAGCATTCTAAAGCTAAAAAGTCATTTTACAATGTTGGTCTTGGCTAATTCTTCTATAAAATCCTTCTGAAAAAGACCACAACAACAATTCCAGGCACTTTTGCCAAGACTCTTTCTTCTGGGTTTTTCAACACATACTAGCAAAAGAACTCCTGTTTGTAATGATAGGCTATCCTTTCAACTGGCAAGAAGAAATGCTAGATTGTGGATGAGCATCAGCCATACCTAGGAAAAGGATAAAGTAAGCCCTGTATTCTCAGCGCTATGAGAATTGCTCAACTATTTTAGGGCTTCTAAACCTTATCAACGCAAAAGAATTGGGGCTTAGGGCAAAATGCTACATATTGAAATTAAACACACACTGTGTTAAAGCACCCGAATATACCTCTTTGTTTAATGGAGAAAAAAAAACGTTTGGGGAGTGATTTCCACAAACAAGATCAAAATGAAAGACGATCATAGTAAAGACTTTTAGGTTCCTTGTGTTACATTAATCATGTGTTCTACCTGTGAGATAAAGAAATATGGGTATAGAATTACATTCTGCACATCTAAAATATTTTATAATCATTTACGTACCTTCACAGAGTTTCTGCTTTATAACTTCTTTAATTCTTGATATTGCAATATAATCTTCAACATAAAACACGTAAGTTGATGAAGGCTTGTTGGCAATAGCTTTAAGTTCATCCTCCTCAATTTCTGAGCCAACACCAATAGCAAATAAAGTGATTTTATTTTTCCTTGCTTCTGCTGCTACATCTTTGACTTCATCTTGTGATTTTCCATCAGTGAGAACAACTGCTATTTTTGTTAAAAATCTTGAAGATTTTGCAAAAAGATGGTCAAAGGCAAACTGAATAGCTCTTCCTGTTCTTGTATTTCCTCCCAAGTAGTGTATGGACTCCATTTCCCTGATGAGGTTCTTGGTGGATTCATGAGTTTCAAGGGGAATTTCAAGTACAGGGTAATCACTGTACTGGACAACTCCGACTTGAATAAACTTTGGCCCTATGTCAAAATTTCTTGTAATATTGACAAGCCAGCTTTTGATTATTTCAAAGTTTTCTGGGCCAACGCTGTAAGAGCCATCTAAGATAAACACTAAATCCGCCGGAGCAGTTCTGCAACCTAAAAACAAAAAACAAAACAAAAAAAACCCCAAAAAAATATTTTAATAAACTCTTCCACATTCTTCTTCTACAGGAAATATTTTTCATATCAACTACTGCTTGTATTAGAATGTCTATTGACAAAACCATTCCATTTTAAAAAAAATCAGCTGAGTTTATCAGAGAAACAAGATTCTTTCTGTAAGCCACACAGATCCAATATGATATCTAAAAGCCACATCATCTTCTGTTTTTTACATTATCACCAGAAACAACTATGAAAAATACCGGAATTCAGTTCCTTAGCTGGCAATTGCATTTCATGCAATCAGCAGAGAGGAATACATTTTGGGTTTTTCCATATCTCTTTGTCTGTAGAGATGATAAACTTAAAAACTCATTTTTGTTAGCAAAACAGGCACACTGCCGAGGAAGGCTATAGTCTGAACACTCCAGAATTCAGCAGTAACATCCAGTTCTTTTACAAATGCATTTTAATTGACTTCTGACACTGCTACAAGGCACTTACAAAACTAGCTATTACAAAATCCTGAATCTCAACTGAATGTTACTGGTAGTGTATTCTGATTTTAGCAGAAGAAAGATGCTCAGTTCAACCTCAAGAATGTAAGATCACATAAGCATTTAGCAAATATAATGTAACTACATGATGACTTAGGCATGGATTCAGCTCTCCTAGCTATAGCCACTTACAAGTGGAGCTCAGAGAAAATTGCTAACTAGAGGCCACGGACTGACACAAGCATTTCTATACGAACAATTCTATTCATCTTATATGCACATCCTCAGATGGAGGGAATAACTCTCTAGAGGAGAGATCACCTTCCATTGACTGTGAGAGGAGCATAGACAACTGACACACGAGGTGCCAAGGAGATGGACAAAATCAGGAGAGATTATTTTGATTCCATGGCACACGGGGTCATGGGGTTGCTGTTTATTACTGTGCTTTCAATTTTGTGAAAGGTTGCAGCTCCACCACAGGAGGAAGAGCTTTAACTTGTCCTGACATCTGCCTACGGACACTTCTGTTCAGGTCAAGATTTCACCTTCCTCGACCACAGTTTGCTGGAGAGATGCTTTTGCAATACAGGTGGTGGTGAAGAGAAAGGACACTGGGAAAAGGAGCATGGGAGGAGCAGAGTGCATCACTCTGTGGTGTAGGGATATGAATCACAGAATAATTTCAGTTGGAAGGGACTTTGGACATCATTGGACCCTGCTGAAAGTAGGCCCAGCTTACAGCAGGTAGACTGAAAAAAACAGATGTCCTTCTAGAGACCACCAGGAATGTTATGGAGTTTGAAAAATTCTGGACTGGGAGCAAAACTGGAGGAAAAAGACAAGACGACCCTGAAAGTATCGCTGCAGCCAGAGGAAAATTTTCCACACTCCGTTTATTCAGCCACTTTGTTTCGTAAAAAGTTACCTTTCTTTAACTTTTTGTTTTCCATAAACAAGATTTAGAGTACCAAACTTCGTTTGGTGGGATTTGAGATGCTAATTTTGATGAATATGCAAGAAGGTCTGTCCCGGAGCTGGGGTTATCTCAGCTTCCTCTCACAGAGTCTTTATTTTTCTAATTTAGTTTCTCTCGTAACATTAAGCTACAAAGTCCTCAAAACAGGACTTCTGAAGAACTAAAAATATAAATACTCAAGATACAAGTTTAAATCAAGACTGGAGCTTTAAAGTTCCATCTGCCACTTTGGGCATTTCCAAGATAATAAAAGAAATAAAGATATTCCCTTCTGTCCTGGTTTCAGCTGGGATAGAGTTCATTTTCTTCCTAGTAGCTGCTCTGTTTTGGATGTAGTATGAAAATAATGTTGGTAACACATATTTAGTTGTTGCTAAGTAAGGCTTATATTGAGTCAAGGACTCTTTCAGCTTCCCATAGAAGCTGAGAGGGAGCATAGACAGGACAAGCTGGCCAAAGGGATATTCCATACCATACATGTCATGCTCAGTATATAAATGGGATTGGCTGGAGGGCAGGAATGCACAATTGCTGCTTAGGATGAGCTGGGCAACCAATCATCACATTGGGTGGAATTGTATTGCACCACTTATTTTGTATATTTTCTTACTATTATTATTTTTTTTTCTTCTGTTACTGTTCTACTAAACTGTCTTTTCTCTCAATCCACAAGTTTGGGTTTTTTTAACTTTTTCTCCCTCTTCGCCCTGCCCTAGTGGGGAGGGAGAGAAGGAAGAGAGTGAACGGCTGTGTGGTCCTAGTTGCCAGCTGAGGTTAAACCATGACACCTTCTTAACAGAGAAATAATTCAGTTACTTATCATATATGATAGGATTGTCACCAGGAAAATTATACTGGAAAAAAATGACCATCAACAGAAGTGCTCATGTGGACTTGAAAACAGATACCATAAATTCAAGGCATGCTTTGAAGTTGTCCTTATCAGAAATACAAAAATTAAGACTTACTTGCTCTTGTTTCGCCATCTTCAGCTGAGATGCGATCACGAAGTAGCAGAACTAATAGCATCTGAAAAAATGTTACAATCTGTGCCATGTGTATTGTATTTTCAAAATCTTGAGATTAAACTAGATGGGGAAGAAGTGAAAAGAAAATACATGATTATTATATCACCAAAAAATCCAGACTTCTGTGCTTTAAAACCTGTGCATTAGGAACCACCTCGAATCGCATCTGCAAGCCCAGATGTAAGGCCAGCCTGCAATGGACCACGGACCCAAAAAGTGTTGTCAGGCATGCAGGCCCAAAACTGAGATTCTAAATGCAGCAACACTCATCAGCCTTTCTGTGGAAGCTCAGTCTTCACCAAGGCACATTTATATATTTCTGCTGCTAGGTAAAGACATGAATAGGTTATTTTCCCATATTTACAGGAAAATTTCTAGACCATAGGAAAAAAAGAAGCTCAATTCAGGACAAATTTTCAGCAGCAGTGCAGTGCAGTGCAATCCATTGCACTACCCTTCAGTGTTACTAATTTAAGGATTTCACATCTAGCCAGAAGACTAAATCATAGAGTCATAGAATAGTTAGAGTTGGAAGGGATCTTAAAGATCAGAGAGTTCCAACCCCCCTATTATTCCTAGATAAATAGGAGTCACGTTCCTATTCCCCTAAATATTCCTCTTCTCTCTACAGTCTTTGCTTTGTCAGTCATGTTAGTCTTTATTTATTATACACTACTTTATGACTAACATTCTTGCTGGTTTTTTTCAGCCCATTTCCTAGAATTCAAATGCCTTCCTTGAATAAGGCCAAGACTCCTTCCATTTTTGTATCTTTTTCTTCTAGTCATAAACCTTTACTTATGCCCATACCAAAGTGATCTACATACTCACTAAAAAAATATTTGTTACACAACAAAATTAAAAGTCAACATATTAGAGGGAAGATGAAATCTGTGTATATTTGTCCTTATTATTTTGCTAATCTTTATTGTTGAACTCTTCAGGGTAAACAAGTGTCCACCACGTTACCAGAATAAGTACTGGTAGGAGGCACTGGTAGATGTTCTGAAACTTCTGTAGTGCTAGAAAATATTATTCACCAAAACACAAAACAGCATGACTATTGCAAGTGTCTCTTAGGAGAAGAAATAGGTAAGTGGAAAAAACTAATCATTTTCTTTTCCAAGACTACTTATGGGAGTAAACTGAAGAGAATGCCATTTAATCACTGTAACACACCGAGCAGCCATCCAGCAGCCAGTAAGATGTTATCTGCAACATTCTATCCCAATTAAATGTAGAACTTTCTCTCTAAAGATGTATATATTGGCATGATGTTTTTACGAAAACTATTTGGGAAAAAGGGATCATAGATTTTTGGGGGCAAGACAATAACAAGTAGAGAGGTAGTAATTTCAAAGTCAGGTTCATTTGTGGTAGATCCGTGATTTGTATTAGCCAAGTAGAAGATGTGCCACAAAATCGGTAAATTGATTTACTCTGGCTTTTCAGTCAGCTGCTTTGCTTTTTCCACTGCTTATAAAGCACTCATTCCATTAAGACAAAAAAAAAAAAATCACCTCTACAAACAACCTCAAGAAACGCACAGAAGTAATTTTCCAGAAAACACTACTCCTACCTATTATAATCGCCCAAAGTTAAGAGTGCGGAAACATAATTATTATGTTATTAAATATCACCTTCAGGTTACAGATAATTGCAAGGTAACACCATACTTTGTTATTCATACTATCTTGCATCAGAATTGGTGAGAAACCAGATGAAGCACTTTGGGATCTATGGGATAGGATATAAGATTCACTGTTCCAATGATACTACACAAATACTGGGATGTCAACTTCATTTAAATAGATTAAGTGGCAGTTTCTTGTCCCAGCTATTTGAAAAAGGATCTGTTTAAACTATGAAATGAAGCATATGTAATTACACGCAGTAGACATGTCATGCATGAGAAAATCTTACCATAGTAGAAATGGACAATTTGATTTGATCATTTCAGACTTGATGGTTTGTAAGATTCATCATTTTAAAATCACATTCAGCCTTTTCCATGGCAAGTGTTTACTGAAGGGTAAAACACATCTCTCTCACAAGGCCAAATTGAGTGATACCAAAGAAGAACATATGAAATTAAATCTATGTGGGAATTTGAGTAGCAAGCAACCAAAGAAGGACAACTGCATCCTTTGAAAATATCAGAAAAATGTCAGCCCATAACCAAGAAAAAAAAAAAAAAAAAGACAGACTACTGTACAGAAAGCTGATATGTATCAGAAACCCACAATGTTGGCCCCAAGAAAATACAAAATCCTATAGATTTCTCCCACCAACAACCCCAAAAGAAAAAGGTTAAAAAAAAATTGATAAGGAATAGCTGCGAAAAAGACGGTGAGGAAAATGTCACAACAGTACATTAACTAACATTTGGTGTTTGTCATCTCTGTGGTTATCTAAATGGTTATTTATGTAAAATCCATAGAATTTATGTAAAAGGAAAATAAAAAACAAGCCAGTTAGTGACTTCACTGCATCAGTCTTCACGGAGTAAAGGGACTGCTACCATTAACATTGCACCTTTTTTTGAAAATAAAACAGCACATTCAATCTACAAAATTATTTTAACACACTCCCCACAGCACAAAACTTGCATGTGCTCCGTGCCACAAGTGCAGGAGCTTCAGGTCAGGCGGGGACATCAGGATCGTGCTCTCTGGCTCAGCTCTCTGTTCACCAACCCCTGCAGAAGTCATTAATGCCTTCCTTAAACTGCACCAACTCCTTTCATCTCTGCTCATCCTTCCGCAAGCATTTACCCACTGGTACCTTCAGGGATGAACTCCCCAGATGTACAGGAATGAGAGAAGCTGCAGAGGAGAGGAAGATGCTCAGAGCTGGCTGGGTGGGAAGGGGAGAGCAGGGGTCTACAAGGAAGTCCTGTGCCCCTGAGGAAGGAAGTGGTCCACAGAAACACTAATACTTCAACCATGGGAGATATGAAATGCTGTGAAAGCAGCATTTACTGGCTGTTTTGAAGTACAGAGAGCATCAGGGAGCCTGGTCTAGGAGCAGAGGGGAAAGGTCACGTCAAAACCACTCCAAATAGGAGATGAGGGGTGTTACAGGGGACCTAAAATCATAGAGCGAATCGTCTAGGTTGGAAGGGACCTTAAAGATCATCTAGTCCAACCATCAACCTAACTCTGACAAAAAAATAAATAAGAAATAGGAATAAAAATTACTAAACCATATTCCTGAGGACCATGTCTACCCGTCTTTTGAACACTTCCAGGGATGGTGCCTCAACCACTTCCCTGGGCAAAGGAAAGAAGTAAGGAAAGGAAAAATTCATGGGGATATGCTGTGCTGTGCTCCACTCATACATCCAGCAGAAATGTGCTGTCCTCTGAATTCTTCTGTTCACTGTTCTCCTTCTACCATTCATTTACATTTATCTCATTTATGTATATCTTTTAAGCAACAGGCAAAAATTAATGGCACACCCCTCCTATGACTCCGCTGGTCAGCTCTCATCAAGTTGTCTTAAAACTCTGTAAAATGGAAGTTCTGACAGAAAAAAAATGTAGAAAAAGAAAGAAGAAATCTTTGCAAGTTCCTCCTGGCCTCAGCCCCACGTACCCAAACAGGGAGAACTGCTGTTCCCCGTGCAGCTCTGGCCTCGCATGAGGGACACATCCACACACACTATCGCTCCACCAGTAAAACAATGAATACTGGGAATACCTTCCCAAACAATCAGGCATCAGTGGGGGAGAGCACAGGAGGAAATTACAGGACAGGAATCATATATGTCTCACGTCTCACAGTGAAGAATTTCCATTCTTCATTAGTGAACGCTACAGCAGCCTTCAGCGTATGCCTTTAATCTTGAAAGACATTCAAGTAACTAAACTATCACATCAGAGCAAGATTTCTTTTGGTGAAAACCATGTTCCAATTTATATTTCTTAAAAGGAATCAGTAAAATAATTGGCAAAACAAGTTTATCTGATTTGCAGAATCAAATTGTATTCCCTCAACGGATCAATTTTCTCATCTATTTATGAGCCCTTCTGTATTTCATTTACAACAGTGCCTGAAAAATAGGAGATGCTGAACTTGAGAACTTCATTATTAGTATAAAGCCAAATAACTATTTAGCAGTCCAAAATGGACTTATAAATAGAAACCAAAATTAAAAGGATAAACCCAAGACTTAAGCAACCAGCCAATAAGGATTCCAGGAATTATCTAGCTTTCAATTTATTTGAAAGAAAATAATAATATAGCACTGCACTTTTAACAGTCAAAAAAAAAAAAAGCCAAACCAACAATTCCAGAGACAAAAAGTCTGTGTCTTGTCAACACAGTAATTATAGCACAGGCAATGGAAAGGTACTTGAAATTATTTACAGAAAATAATTGCCCAAGTGCCTTACTGCCACCACATAGAGGCCACAATTAATATCAGCCCAGGACCTCTCCACTGACATTAGCCAAAATTCACCACTGCTAATTATGTCCTCTCTGTCTCCAGGTTTCTTAAAAGAAATGGAGAAAGCTGTCTCTATGGTGGTCCATGGATGTGCTCACTGCTTTATTCTCTGTCCCTGTGTGCTAAGGGATAGTAAAACTGTCCCAGCACTGCACAGGCAGAGGGACATGGGATTCATGCTTGCCCCATCTGCTAACAGTAGCCAGGACTCAATGATCCTTATAGGTCCCTTCCGACTCGAGATATTCTATGGTTCTATGATACTATACTAAGCTATGGGAAAAAAAAATAAATAAAAGAATATTTAAAATAAAAATTTTAACCCCTGTCTTTTTCTAAATTACCTGTTGTGATTAGTTTGTGGCTTTATCAAGCATAGCCAGGAAAACACATTTATCAAATTGCTTTCCCACCTCTCAGTTACACCAAACCACTTTTAGTATATGGAAGCTCCTGAAAGAGAAAACCAGACAGGGTTACTAAATAAAAACACAGACAATGCAACCAGCTCAAGTAAAGGGCTGCAGACTGAGAGAGTATTAGTGGAGAAATAGCATATGCATTACTGTATTTTTCAAGGCAACCTCCATGGTTATTTCATTTTTCCACCTTAAATGGGACAGTGCACTGTACCCAAAGGCTCTCTAATTCTGGTGAGGCAGAGCGGCAGAAGCAAGCCTTTGGCTGTCTCCCAACTGCACAAAACTGTTTAAATTAGAGCTTCAAGGGCCTGTCAGACATGAACCGAGACGGGATAAGTGGTTGGGTGGACCTTTCATATGACTCATTATGGCCATTCTTCTGTTCTTCACTATGTGCTTTTTATCTTAGTCTTTTAAATGCCACTTTGTTAGCAAAAGGGATGTTTCGAGTGAGCAGAAACAGTCCCCTGGGGTAGAACGGTCTACCTTGCACAGAAAGATCCCAAACTACTTATGTAAAAGCCTCTGCTCCGAGCCCCTGAAACAAGGGGTTGTAGAGTACACCCAGTATTTTAGAGTATCTTTGATACTTGCATCAAGACCCGGGCAAGTTTCTGTGCATCTCAAAGTAAATGAAAGGTAAAACCATAGCAGAGCTACTAAGCATCAGGCCCTCTTGAACCGTGACCCAGAGGGCAGTAGTATAAGACCCTGTTCTCCACCAAAGCAGAGTTAGCAGAGTACTATTTCCATCTTCACTAAAAGCAGAAGAGAAAGAACGTAGAATAAACCTTGGTGGCATCAGCCCATGCAGGGTCAGAGGCAGATGAATTGCAGCCTCCCCAATGCACATTCAGTTCTTGTCACATACAACAGGAGGAAAACCTCAACGAAGTTTGGAAATTGGTGACATATTGGCTCACCTACACGCTGTGTCATTTTAGGCAGCTTTAACCAATTGGAAGTTCCTGCAGCCTTTTTCTTGCTTTCCTCTGGCCATTACAATTTCGCTGTGCAGCAGCGTTTGCACAAACAGGGCCGCTGAACACCTCCAGCTGGGAAGAAGATTGAACTCAGGTTTCCTACGCACTGGACATGTGGTGCAGCCATTACTGACACTAATAGCCTCTACTCGATTTTTGAATGAATTCAAGATTGCCTGTGAATTCATAGCAAAGGCTCAGAACAGCTTTGCTATGCAGAAATGCAGGGAAGCTCAAACGGCAGCATCTCCTGTACGCGTGCACAGCAGAAGAATTTCACATCCAAATTAAGTTTTCAGTAGGAAATTTAGGTGCCTAAACAGGTTAGGCAGAATTTCCACTTTGCATTTGAGATGCTCAAAAGCAGCACCTTCTGTACCTCAAAAGGCAGTTTACTGATGCAGTCTTTCTACAGCCATCTTTCCAGCTCCCAAGTAAGTATATCATTTTACTCTTCCCAGGAATACTCTCTGAAGAAACTTTCCATTTAGACCAATTTCGAATCTTCCAAAATCAAAAATATTTGCTCTTCGGTGGAGTTTTGTCACTGTGCAAACTTGGGAATGTAAAGCGAGAGATAGATTTCTCTTCCCTGAAAACCTGGCTTCTCTGCTGCATGAAGAGTTCTTGCTGAAGAACTACACTGAAGAAATATACTGAAAGGAGAATTTCCTTCCTTCACTTCTTCCCATTGCTAGTAGCTTCCTAGGAAGGAAGCCAGGAAGGGTATGATTTTAACCTTTTCCAGCATTCCAAGAAAATAACCAGACTAAAGGTTATACATATTATCTTGCCTTCCAAGTATAAATTATCACTTCTTTCATATTACATCACTGTATAAACATCTCTTAATTCAACTAGAGATTGTTAGGTTTGGCTTACAAAGGAAAAAAATTTAAAACATTACAACAATAATGACTGAAAGGACATACAGGAGATTCTTTACATTTCCAAAACTTATGCAATACTACAGGAACTGTACAGCAAGAGAAAAGCAACCCTGAAAATTAAATAATGTGGAAAAGTAATGCAATATTTCATCTTTTTTTTTTATATTTGTTCTCTCTGTTTTCAGAATTAATGGGTTTTACAAATAAAATGCCAGGGTAATTTACATTTAACTATTTATTCCTAACTCTACCTTATACAACCAGTCCTAAGTATTCAAAAAGTCTATGAGGTTACTCAAAGTCAGTAACTTTTAAAAAGTAATGCATCTGAACCTCTATTTATTTCCAGTTAGATTTCAGTCCCATTCTGCATGCATGTTTTCCACATATTCTTCCTCTTCATTTATTTTTCTTGGTGGGCACAACTGATGGGTTTGTTATACGTGCAAACATTTAAAAGAATGACAGCATTTCCTGGGAAGGGTAAGGCTGTGAAGACATTATTAATTTAGGCTCGGTTTACACATACGTATAGGTACATAAATGCAAGATTTTACATAAATAGATAAAATCTCCCACATTTCTTTCTATGCTGGAATTAACTAACTGGAATTTTGACATAATCACAAGCATAATTGCACTCATACCAGGAGTGCTCTACAACATTGAACTACTACAGAGTAGTTCAGATGAGTTTTTATTAAGTGGGGTCAAGAAAGAAAACTATGAGAATACATGGCTAGAGAGTACAGTTAGAGTACACAGTTTGAGATATTTTATTTCCTAACCCTGAAATCAATCAGAAAGCATTTCCCTTTAAAAACAAAAGGCTAACGAGGCTTTTGCTTGGGCCCACCCTCCCATTCCCACCACCTGTGCTGTCCTTTCTACAACAGTGGCAAGAGTAAAAAGCACTGCTTTGTTTCCTCTCCCTCTAAAAGTCTGAAAAGCCTACCTGACAGACAGACTGAAGACCAGAGATCTCCAGACAGAGCTGGAAAAACACGTGAAAGGAGTGTTTTTCTTGTGGAGAAAGTGGAGAGATGGAGGCAAAGACCTATTGCAGCTGGGTGAGGACGTGTGTAAGGTTCACAAGCTGCAGCAGTGGGACCTGTGCAGCGTTGACAGCGAAGCAACCTGGGTTAGCTGAAGGTGAACGTCCAAGTGCCTGCAGAAAGTGAATGAAGATTGGAGACCTCAGAGAAACAGTAGCATCACATCTTATACGCGTTTTCAGAAATCAGTCTCACCTGTCTGCATATACATCTGTGAGCCCTCCAGTATGCACTACCATCCTCTGTTCTCAAACATTATTTTGGATTTCTCCCCCTACTTCAGGTTTATGTTTGACATTTCATTCATTTGTGCCACAGTCACAATTTAAATCTCTCATTAAAGATGGCAGTGTTGCCCAAACTACTGACAAAACAAACCAATCTTCACTCCAAAAGACATTTTAGGGATAGGTAAGAAAAAAGCCACAACAATGGACCAGTAGTTTACATGAAACTATTCTGCAACATGATTACAGTTTCCATTATTAGAGATATTCAATATACACAAAATAAACCCCTAGGAATTAGTACTACACTCCATATTTATAACTGATATATAGAGAGTACATAAAGTTTTATGCAGATTACAGAAAGGCACAGAGAGAATTAAAGATACTAACACATTTTTGGCAGATTTCAGAAAGAAGGCTTTATACCAGCAGTATAAAGACTTTATGCCAACTTTGATGCTGTACATCAAAGACCAACATAAGCACTCAATATGTATTTTAACCCAAGCAAGAAGAAACACATTTCTGAAAGCAAAGAATCCTCTTAAGTGGGATGGCTAACTATTTATTTTTCTTATGATTCAGTAAAGCACAGCAAACCCACAGACTCCTCCAGTCTACAGCAGAGAAAGTTTGCATTCCTGCTCCAACATCTGAAGTCACAGAAGGCTTGTATTTTTAAATCCAATTTATTCTGGCACTTTGCATTTTGTTGGATTTATTCCCACTCCAAGAGGATGCTGTGCCAGGTGCTGGCAATTAGTTATTATGGGTTAAAGAAAAAGGAGGCTTACCACAGCATTTGAGCTGCTGGATTGATACACGATTGATAGGAAAACAATATAGGATGGGCAACTTATGTAAGCAGCCGCAGTTGGCAGCTCAGCATTCTGGCTGCAACAAATGAATTTGAGGTCTCCCTGGAAACCATGATTTCATCCGTCTGTGAAAAGCCTATACTGCTATTTCTCTCTTTATCAAGCAACTTGAGATTCTACAGAATTTTCTCATCTTGGACGGACCCAGGGAAAACAAAACAGCTAATCAATAGGATAAAATTGACATTCAAATTCTATAGTTGAAATTAACTAACATAGGATAATAGGATTCTGTATAAGAAACGTTTGAACCTACTCCTACAGGAAATCCAAAAGTTCGAATTTTGAGTGTGCACACATATATGTGTCTATATTACCAAACATGGAAAGAGAAAACAATTTAATCCAAACGACTACCTGGAGCAATAGTTTAGGAGACCATTTGGTCTGAGCTAAGGAATGTACAGTTCAACTGGGCCAGTGCCAATTGTTGGTAAACAGAGGATAAACAGTCATTGGGGCACATAATGCAATAGTAGGAAATTATATGTAATAATTATATAGAATTACGTATAATTGTATATAATTTAGCAATGAAACCACTATAGAAATTGGCTCAAGTCTGAGAGAAACGTACATCAATCTCCAACAACGAATGTTGATAGAAAGAGGCATAAAGGCAATGTAAAAATGGAACCAAACCAAGTAAGAACTTCTCATGCGATTTAAAGACTAAATTAGGATCACGCCAAGTTGACAAGAGACACAGAGAATTGTTCATCCATTACTGCTTTGGTCTCAAAGTCCTCAGAAAAGCAAGCCAGTCGAGGACTCAGAAGCATTGTCAGTGCTATCAAATTCAGCTAAGTCCTGATATGTCAGGTACACATTTCTGCCAATAACTCCTCACTTCTTTCTTTTCCCCCTAACATTTATCTTCTTTCGATATTTTTATTTTTGTTCTCCACTTTTAAGAGCGGATAGGGCAAGCCTAGCTAAGATGTTATTTGCAATGTGATGACTGCAACATTTGCTTTGAAAAAAAGAGAGAAGTAGTAAGAAATAGACAACAGGTGATTTAACATAAGTTTGCTACATGAAGGAAAGAGTAAATCTATGGGGTCTGTTTGCATCCTGCAAGTAAGGGCCAGCATCAGAAATGGAAGTTCTATTTTCTGTCTTCCTACCTTTTTCTTCTGTTGTCTTGTTCATCCCTCAAACAGGTTTAGATTCCAGCATCAAGCCCAATGAATCAAGCCCTCTAGTGTTATTCATTGTTCTTTTCCACAAATTATACTTAATGCTATTCTCAGTGTTAATTTAAGTACTGTCAAATGCTGGAGGGGATAAGAATAATGACACAGACCCCTGCTTTAGCTGAAGCTTTCAAAATTGTATTTGAAAGCTTAGTCCTTTCCAATTTTTCAACCATCTTCCCTCTTCGTCCTTCATTTTTTCAGAAACATTCAATAAAAGGCAAAACAATTTGATTATTTTTTTTTAATAGCAAACCATAGCCATGGGAAAATCTGATTAATCCCTGTTCAAGCTTCAAAAATTGTTTTTATTGTTTTATGCTGTAGAATGAACAGATGTTTATTGCATTTAACTTGGTACATATAAAGGTATTATGAAGTAGACTGGCCTTTAAAACATTTGATTATTATGTTAGCATTTTGACAATGATACATAAACTCACTGACATCAAACCAAGAAGGGTCATATGAGGTAAACAGATAAAAAAGAAATTTACATTTTCCAATTCTATGGGTTTTATACAATAGGGTTTTTTTAACTTAATTTTTTTTTTTACTGAAAATATTGGTAAGTCATTCAAAGGAGGCTGTGACTACTAATGGAATGGAAATAATAGGAATTCTAGAGGAATTTAGGACCTGAACTGCAGAAAACTTTGCAAGAACTCCAGTTGTCTTCAGACCCTTAATATTTTAAGCAGATTTCTCAGGGAAGAAAAGAGAAATTTAGCACATTCATGCTCAAAGAGGAAAAAGATAAACATTTGCTGTTTCAAGTATATCCAAAATTTGGTACTTTGAGTAACACTCACAATTCCAGATACGGTATGATCCCACACAAAAATTAAAACTATGCAAAATACCATCCAGCACTGCACATGTCTCTAGATATTCCCTCCCCAGAAAACTCCTGTGTATTCCTCTGCTTTCAGCTTTGCTTCACACAGGTAAATAGCATTAAGAAAAAATACGAAGTAAGCCGGCAGACACCATACAAACCTCACCCTGGATATTGTAAATTGCTTTCTGACATACGAAAAACACCAGTATATCCCAGTCCCCCAGATAGGCATCTGAACAAGGACCTGTTTTAAGTTGTACATGAAAGCACACACATTTAGGAGAGAAATGCCATTTCAACATTCATACAGTTAAGTGAAAGTTCATCTGCTTTGCCAAAGCCATTATGCATGATCTTGGAAAGAGAACTGATCATCCAGGATACTTTTGTCATCTAGTTTGACCCCTCTATGCATAAGCTATAGATTGTTCACAAGAAACTATATTAAACTGCATTTTAAAGAAAAATATCTAATCTTGTTTAAACGGCTCAAGTGGATCCCTCATGTTCCCAAACCCCTTAATCTTTTCCACTGCTTAATCAGTTCCACTTTTAAGAAAGCACATCTTATTTCAAAGATTATTTCGTCTGAACTTCCAGCCGCTAGTTCTGCCTACGACTTTCTCAGCAAAACTGAAAGGTCCCCTGGACTTCCTTCTATCTACATGTATACACAGTCCAAGCCACCACTCCCTGTCCTGTCTTGCATACACTAAACAACTTGACTCTCCTAAGATTCATGTTGCTATAGTTGTTTGCCAAATCCCTTCTCCTTTTTGCTACTTTCCTTTGAACTCTACTTTTGACATCATGTTTTTGAGGTGTGGACATAGAACAGGGCATAATATTTGTTATTGTAGGATGCCAAATGAATTCCCGGCTTTTACTCAAAAGCCTTGACCTTCACACATCCAAACTTGCTGCTCTATTTTGTCCCAGCCCTGGAGCAACAGCACATACTGAGGCGGTTATCTACTGAATAGTGTCACCAAAAAAAACAACATCTCTGAAGTAACCTACAAAGAATAAACTGGTGACAATGATTATTCAGGATGATCTCAGAAGCACTGCTGTTTGTAGAAATCCCTCATTGTCTGCTAATGAACCTGTTTCTAATTATTTAAAGAATGGAATGAATGGCCTTTGCTGAAGCAATTTCGCTGCTGGGGGGCAGGAGGAAGGCACGTAGCATTGCAACAAGCCACTAAGAGAGGTCAGATGTCTGGGAGGACTCAGTAGGACTCCTGGAGCATGGAAAGTGAGGGTGGCAAAGCTGCATGCAATCCCAGACAATATTGTTCTGGGGTGGTCTAAGTGGGAGACAGGAAAAAAACTGGGGTCTTTTCCTCTCTCTCCCATCCCCAACTTCCCTACCTAAATGCCAAGAAAGCTGCGGTGAGATCTCAACGCAGTCTGCAACTACCTAGAAGGCAAGTGTAGAGGAGATGGAAGCACTATCCCCACAGCCGTTCAGTGCAAGGGTGAGGGGAAATGGGAACACGTGGGAACAGAGGAAACACCATCTCAACGTAAGGGCAACATTTTCCACCAGGAATATGGCCAGACACTAGAAGAGGTGTCAGAATCTCCATCTTTGTGGTTATTCAAACCTGGACTGAACAAGACCCTAGCCAGCCTATGCTAACTGGGTCTGCTTTGAGAAGAGGCTGAACTGGATGATCCCAGGAAGTCCCTTCCAACCTCCATGTTTCTGTAGCTCTGCAGTTCCTTTCCAGTACCCCTCTGTATCACTCTTCAGAGTACAATTACCAGGGCACTTGCCCTCAGGTGCATGGTCCCTCAGACACATCACCCTTCTCCAAGCCCTTTGCTTTTCTGTTCTGTCGCAGAACAAGGCCTGTGAAGGTAAGAGGATGAAGGAAAGTGCGACGAATTGCAAAGAGAAGGAAGAGGTGGGACAGGGTGAGGAAAGCAGGGCCAGACAGCCCTGCCCTTCTGCTGCCCCAAAAGGGCAGAGTAGGGATTCAGGGGCAACCACTGCCACCCCTCATACCTTGACCTCTCATCTTGGCAACAAGACCAGCAGACAGCTGAGTAACCTGAGTATTTGGAGGACACCAAGCAGCTGCTCCATATCTCCCCCGTCATACCCACAGAGTACACAACCATACTCCTGCATGTGAGATGTCAAAACATCTTCAATTTCAGCAATGACAAAAGAGTATTTTTTAAGTATTATTATTATGGCACTTCAGAGGTGCTTAAGAAGGAATTAACCGTGTTATCAGAGGCAGCAGGAGCCTTTGTAGCAGATATCCACAAGCTCTTCAGCTTTCAACTTTCAAAGTGGCCTCAGTGCCTGTGATTCTTTAACAAGCAGTGGTGGCTTTTCCCTTTCCACAAGTTACTCCAGCTCTTCTTTTCTGTTGTTCAGGAGTCAGTGTTTGTATTAACAACAACAGTCAGGGCCATGCAAGTTTGTTATGCACTTGGAAATTCTCAGAAATCTCAGTGTTCAAAAACTACAGAAAATTACTCCTCAGCCGTTGCAGACAATTCCCCCGCAAGCTGGCACTGCAAGGATGGAGTGGGGGTGGAGGGCAACATCCTGTTCCATCTTGCCAGGTTACAGCACATGGGAAGAAGGCAAATTCTTTCCTCCCACTCTATGTCTATGAAGAAATCTTCAACATATGGGTCAGAGAGTCATCTGGGATGAGATTTACCACTATACTCAGCAGTGATCCCAAACAGTGATAAGCACTCATCACCCACACACCTACTAGGTTTCCACCAGGGATTCAGAAGAAATAAAGCACTTTTTTCCCCCCTCTTTTGAGCAATAATTAAACATTATTTAGCATAAAGAGCATGCTGCCTCAGACTACTCTGACAGATTATAAAAAGGACACTGTAGAGAGGTTGGTGCTGGTCTCTTCTCACAGGTAATTAATGACAGAACAAGAGGGAATGGCTTCAAGCTCCAACAGGGTAGATTTAGACTGAACATTAGGAAAGAATTCTTCACAGAAAGAGTGGTCGGGCATTGGAATAGGCTGCCCAGGGAGGGGGTTGAGTCCCCATCCCTGGATGCATTTAAGAGATGATTAGATGTGGTGCTGAGGGATATGGTGTAGGGGAGGACTTTGTAGAGTAGGGTAGATGGTTGGACTCGATGATCCCAAGGGTCTCTTCCAACCTAGATGATTCTATGATATCTTTTACAATATTAGAGCCCATGCAGTAAATAGCTAAAGACTTTCCCATTCTCCCTCCTTCATGACATTCCACTTGCAACTTTTCTGTTCAAGAGAACAGAGCAAACAGTTCTGCCCTTTGTTTCTTTTTGACATTAAGGGGCCTAGAATTTGTTAATAGTTCAGGAGTTTCACATTTCTGAATCAGCGAACCTGACTTAAATTAGCAACAGGCGAATTAAATGGCTATTAGAGGTTAGAGCAGTTTAGGCAACACTTTTTCTTTCAAAAGCACAGGTGACTTTTTCCAAAGTAGTTCCCATATCTCCAAAACATGTGTAACTTATTTGCTGTAGAGTACATTAAGAAATGTCTACTGTCACCAATGTAGGCTGCAAAAGAAAGAATAAAACAACTTGGCACACTTGCTGAGACCTATGTCAAGTTGCTTACACTGTATACTGATGGTATCAGCTAGGCCTGAACACAGCAAAGGTCATGCTTTCTTGCATAAACACGTGTATAGCTTACCTTTCAGAGAAATCCCACAAATTAAAAAAGCACCCTCTAGATTGTCATAAATTTTAATACACGGTTTAAAAAAAAAAAGTGAAAGGAACACAATATGTTATTATTCATGCCAGAAATTTGACATTTCTGAAGATGCCAGATGCATTTTCAGACATATTCCAGAGTTATTCAAGTGGAGATGGGCTTTTTTTTAAAATGTCACATTCATGCTTTTAGAAAAATGGGTAAACACAGGGTTTGTTTGTTTGCTTGTTTTAAAAAGCCGAATATATATACAAAATAGAATTCCAATATATTCTGAGTTCCCAAGAACACAAGATCTTGAGCACCACTTACGGTGTTTCAGAGCAAACACTTAAGAGTGTTTCCAGGGTTTATTCTGGCGGTTGGGGCTAAGGATTATACAGCTGGACAAAAGCACTACACAAGCAGTCTTAGTGACTTCACATAAAGAAGGTTTGTGGGGATAAATTAATCTGTTAAATGTCAGTTCCAATTTGTATTTCTTACAGTAAATGAAATGCCATGGTTTAAAATCATTAGTAGCACAGACACTTCGGACCATGGTGTTCTGCAGCCTCCCTTGTGGGACCCTTTTTTATTACATCCAATCCTTAACCTTCTGCAAGCATTCCTACGAGTTTGACCATTTATCACCAGAACACTAAAGATGCTTGAGGTAGCTAGCAATATCAGGTTTTTACATTTTTTGCTCCAGTTAATTTTTAAATACTTGATGTGAAGTACTTACAAAATGAGGTGCTGCAAGCGCCTGTCATGGTACAAACCAAAACCTCCAGATTCATCAGAGTTCAGTGCCTGCACTTATGCTACGGAGTACCAACATAAAATCATTTGGTTTAGATTTGCTCTCCACGATGCACAAGATTCATCTTCATTTCTATAGTGTTATTAGAAAACATCTATTAGCTTTTAAATTGTGGGATTCATAAACTGCCAAAAATAGAGTAACCCAGCAGCATGAATAACCATTAAACAAACACAGAACAAGACGAATAAATTTTTAAAAAGCTCTTTACCTGACATATCCAACTTATAGCAATAAGTAATTTGTGAGACAACATACACAAAGAGATCAAAATGGATCCAGACGAAGAGCTTCTAAACGTATTTCTTTTTATATGATGTTTCCTGTCTATGAAGTTTGCGTCATATACAAAGTTTTAGTAGACTTAATTAATGTGAATTTAAAAAGACGGGTTCAAAAAGGTTTTAAAGGTCTATTTCTATATTTCAGTCCTCTACTACGTAAGAGGTAAGAACACAGTACAATTAATGGGTGTTGAAACCTCTGTACCAGAAGGCAACGTCCTGGTGGTGAAGGGTAGCCCGGAGTCAGGCACAACCTTTGCTGGGC
Organism: Tringa tobata; assembly: GCA_033628505.1. Lineage (NCBI taxonomy): Eukaryota > Metazoa > Chordata > Aves > Charadriiformes > Scolopacidae > Tringa > Tringa tobata. The sequence continues at coordinate 1,109,278 of JAHREE010000257.1, forward strand.
AAGTCTTGTCCATCAGGGCTACAGAGCATCACTGAGTGAGTGTCAGAGACACACCTCTTCAGTTCTGCTCAGAGATACCTTGAATAGGGAAAAATCCTAAAGAAGCTACCGAGTGTGCTATGAGAAAGCAGTATGAACAATACATTTGTGTGCTTTAATTTTGCATCTTTGTTTCTAATGCAGCAACACACACGCACAATGTTTGCCATTACGCTTGACCAAATAAATCAGACTTTTCGTGTAGATTTCCTCTTCATCTGGCAAGAAGCATAATCTCTACCATAGCTGACACATAGACACCTCACTTGGGTCCAGTGTAAACAACAAATGTTTCCTGAGAGATTTACCTTACTTTTGGAGGCCTAAAACCTAAAATGAACCAGAGATCCCTAGTGTTAGAGGACGTCAGTCATGCTGCAAGGATCACTTCAGAAACTGAAAATGTGAAAAACAGAGATTCAAAATTTAACTTAGGCGCTGTCTGCTGGAGCTGCATGTCATGGTTTGGATACCTCAAACCAGGACACTGCATTCCCAGAAATCCTGATTTCAGTGGTCTTTTCTTCTCAGGTTCATTATTCCAATTTTTCTGTGTTCCCATGTGTCCCATGGAAACCTGAAAACGAAGTTTCTTTACTGTGACTTGGCAAATATCACTCATCTCACTTCACCTGCATCATTATGCTTCTCACTGTCTGCCCACAAATATTACCAGTTTTTAGAAATTTGTAACCACTCACCCAAAGCACTTCACTGTTTTCAGTTCTATACAGATTCTGACGGTCCATTCGTTAACAGTTCATTTATTAGCACAAGCCAATAGCAATACTACATGACCCGCACTAATGTAAACATGAAAATTTTGTACAAAATTTAATACTAAGGGAGAGATGGAGAAATTCCCTTTCAGTGAAGTTTAATGCATTTTTGTATAGTAAAGAATATTATAGTCTACATTCTATGCAAAAGCATGAAAAATATGTGAACTATAAAATAAGAATGTAAAATAAATATAGCATTTACCTGCAAGTTGTAAAACTAGCACCTGTGGGTTTAGACAAAACCAATCATTGTGCAGACACAATGTCATTCCTTCAACTTTAAATGACTAAGTGGACTGCTGTTTCCACCCAAAATAAAAACCCAAAGTGATCTCAATGGATCATAAAATCTGCACCTCAAGTGCAATTTGTTGCATTCAGGCCTAAATAAACACAGCACACAGCATTGTCTCTAGCACTGGGCCTCCAAACGAAACAAGTCAGAAAGTCATCACAATAAATAAGCATGCACATTATATCATACAACTTGAAACTTCAAATAACTGCTATTGTATTTCCAGTTACGGAACGATATGTCATGCTCTAACCTCCACCTAACATTGCTTTTCATGTAAAAGAAACAAGCACAACTCAAGAAATATTCTTTGAAATTCTTTTCCCCCAATTTTGGCACTACATTTACGAAGCACAAAACTACTGAAATATTGAATACTATGAGAATACGAACTTAATATGTTAAGGCACCCTTTATAGAAGTTATATTTCAGTGCAACAATGGTGGTATTTGCACGTACTTTAAGACCACAATAGTTATATAAGTGGTCTGTGAATTCTACATACTCCACAAAATAAGCTAATTAATTTCATATGTTTATTTACCACTTCAGAATAACTTGTATAAAAATGCCATCTCCTTCAAAAAAAGTCTAATCAGAAGAAACTCTGGGGTATAGTATCAACAACCAAAGATGGTGTGTATAACATCCTATACTGTTACCTTAAACTAAAAGAAATTGACCCACTGTTTGATTAAAATGGATTTTCTTGCTTCTAAGCCTTATTTCACAATGCAATTATACTCTCTGTTCTCGTATGGGCTGTATAATTCATCAGAATTCACAATCAATTTGCAAGTAACAGAACTTAGCTATAATTTAGCCATAATAACTAGCAACTATATAATCTATAAGCATTGCTTTATATTTTAGAGCTTTAAAATCAAATACTGTCACGTATGTTCTGAAATGAACTTGTTATATATGAATTCTATATCTAGACACATGGTTACTGGTTTTCCAATAGTATTAAAGGTGAAAAAAAGCACATAAACAAACACAGAAAGTCAATTCCTTGTCAGCCATATTATAAAATATGTTTTCATGACAACAAAAATAGATTTTAAATATCAACCAGCGAAAATGTATAAGCAAATGAGACTAGAAAATAACTTCTTCATGAAAAAGGTAGCAAATGTCTATGTCACAAAAGATAACAGTATTCTTTCACAATAATTATCATAATAACTATGAATATGTTTCATGGTATCAAAATATTCTCTACATCTTGGCATATTCATTTTCAGGAGAGAGAGCCTGTCTCCTGTTTATTCAAACAAGAAAATAGGTTAATGATTTATAGTGATTATATATTTACTTCAGGTGTCAAATATCCACACTTGAGTTCTATTTTGGTGTCAGTGTAGCAGAGTTTTCAAGATGAAATCACCAAATAACAGACTTCTTATACCGCTTTGATTTCTGAGCAAGATTTCATTGCCTGCAGTTGCCTGACTTTCCAAAGGCGTCCTACAAATAATTCTGCAGGAGGACAAGACATATATTACCCCAGCTCTATTTAATAATCAGATAGAGTGAACCAGGAAACAAATCCCAAACTGCATGTGATCAAGTGTTGAGGAGCAGAGAGAATCAGGTCTTCTGCAGAGCACGGAAAGTTATGCAAAAGGAATGCTCTGTACTGGACAGCTCCAGGACGGCTTTGTTGGATGCCTTTTTCTTGCTACTGTCAGGTAGCACCAAACCATGCACCTGTAAGCAGGTATAGTTATGCATACACAGAGAAGAAATTCTCCTTTGCTAGAAACACCTCTTCTGAGGGCAGACATCTTATTTAAATCCATATTGGAAAAAAAAAAAAAAAGATAAAATAAATGGAATGCCTTTACTCTTTAGGAAATAAAAATTAAGCTTTTTTTTCTTGGTACTGCCTGGCTTCCTCGAAGACAACTTAGTGCTTCTGAAAATTAGGTGCAGCTGTCCTCTCTCTTGAGCTCCTTACTGAAATCCTCTGCGTCCTGGCTTTCCTCCCCCTTTTGGCAAAAGTTGTCAATGTTCATTTCAGCTGAGTCATGAGCACACCATGACCATGTACCATGTGGTCCTCTTTGCACAACAAATGGACTTAATCACAGGGGCATACAATTACATTCCTTTCTCCTCATTGCAAATTCATCTGGGAATAGCAAACATAAAACTCCATTGTCTAGGACCTTAAAAAAAAATAAATCACTGCTATTCGTATTCAGCAAATCTTTCTCCCCTTCTCCACCCCTCATTCTTTTCCATGGTAGTAAAAAGGCAAAAAACTCCTTTATCACTTTATCTTCTACTACACTGCAAGAGTATATTTTTCACAGCTTAATATATTGCCACCATTTAGATACATTTTATCATCAGTGATTTCTCACAATTTGTGCAATTCTACATAGGACCTGAAGGATTCTCAGTTTTACTTATCAGGGATAGGAAGAACCTTCTCCAGATCTCTTAATTGCCATTATTCCTCCGTTCTTTTTCTCTCAACTTCCAGCCAGAACTATTCAAAAAGCCATTTCATTTATTTGCTTGGTTTGCTTTGGGGCTGCCATTTGATCCTCGCTTTCTCTGCAAGTGACAGAGTTTCTGGACAAAGGACAAAGAAGACTTATTTTCAGCAGATGAGAGTTCAAGTTTCCTTGCAGTAAGGTAATTAGTGGGTTTGTCTCTGAAAATTCCCCTCGACATATTAACACCTTTAATTTTTGCACTTTCACCTAAAGTTTCCTTTAAGTTGCTATGAAGTAAAGGGCTCCACTCTTTGCATAGCTCCAGTGTTCTTGGCTGTACTTTTACACATTGTTCTGTTTCACGAATTGATGGTGAATCTCATGGTATACCTCAAAAGTTCTTTCACCCACTGAGTTCTGCTCCCTCGTAATGGAAACCTTTTAAATAAAATGTAATAACCAGGCAGATATCATTCCACTTGGGAAAGGAGGGCACACAGTTCCTTACCAAAGCACTGACATTCAGTTTGACTCCTATTCTGCCAGGAACGATCCACCTTATCTTTCAGTCCTCTGCTATAAAGCCAAGATTTTAAGAGCTGGAGACTCCCATGTCCAACTCCCATCAGCAATCAATCCTCTGATTAAAAGGATGTAACTTTTCCCTGGATTTTTGATTTAGGCATAAAATCTAATCTCAGAGAGCTGCTTCCCACAGAGTCCTCCTTTTTTTGGTTTGCAACATTTCCCACAACTGAGAAAGGAATGAATTCATGACCTTAACCATCCAGCAATGGTCCCTTCCCACTTCTTCCATCTTCAAGTCGTATTCTGCATAATTTCCCCCACTTGAAGTTAGTGTACAGATGGGCCTGCCTCCTCTGTACCACATAGGACACTGCAGCTATGCTTGCAGTGATTATTTTCTCCTCTGCCTTTTTATTTAACCAGGAATATTATTCTATCTTCTCTACTTGCAATGAGGAAAGGGGAAATAGTAGGAAACCACGGGCAGATCCCAAGTGTAAGTAGGTAGGTACACACTGATCTGGTCAAAGAACTGCAATTAAAAAGACAGACGTTTATTTAAACAGCCTTGCTCAGATCTCTGTCTAATGGAGTGTGTCTGGGCAAGAGCTCCAACAAAGCCACCCAGGAGATCCCAGGTGGTTAAAAGACTGAGCAAAAGAATATATTACATCTGGGGACACTGAAGGCAATAGGTACTTATCTAATTGCACTGATAATTTGAACCTGTTAAGTGTCTGATATTGGGAAAAGAATTAGAGTACCACTTCATACACCTTCCCTCAAATGTATGCATTACACTGATAGTCCAGAAAGCTCATCATGGGACGGTGTGGTCCCTCCCTGGCAGCTCCCCTACTAGTTTGGCAAAAGTTCACACAGTTTTGCACACTTTAGCGAAGCAAGGGTTGTACTTGATTTTAAAGATTTTAAGATTTTAAACAGCTCAATAATCTGTTTTTTTTTAAATAAATTTTACTGTTGATACAACTATGTCATGTTATCTTGACCTCTCCACAGAAGATACTGCAAGCTGTTGTGGAATTAGGGAACTCATAAGGGGGTGAGAATGGGAATTACCTACTGACACCAAAAGAAGCACAAGTTACCCTCAACAACAAAGACTTCCCAAGTCTCTGTTAAAGGCTGAGCCTAGACGTACTCCTGCTGTTATACCAAATGTGGCACTCTTCTCTGATGTGTCTTCCACTCAGTCACCTTAACTGGGCTTCTTTTTCTATGCTGCAACAGTTTTGACTAAAAAGAAAACCTTTGGAAATCATTAGCTCTACTTTATGAAGAAAGTGCGGATCGTTATAAAGTATTTTGGAAAATACAAGCTGGCATGCTTTAAAAATTGTTGGCTTATTCTCAGACTAGAGCGCAGGGGTTTGTTTTTTTCCACTTTCTGTTGATGTAGGATATAAATGAGTCCAGGCAAGTTAGAACATGTTTTATCATCACCATGGCTCTGAAGATTTACACAAAAGAAAGAGGAAAATAATTGATGGTTTGAATATCAATATTTTACCTTTGATAACTTGGACAAAATACAAAAAATACAGACCTTTGAGTCGAGTAGATGGTCTTTAAGATATATAAAAATGTTCTGAGCTAACAATATATCAGTGTTAATGTACACTCCAACCACAGAAGTTAGGACGCTCATTCCAACAATTCAGTTTCTCCCTTTTAAGACAGCTTGGATAAAGAAGCTTGTCTAGCATGTTCCACGGTTAAAATCTTTTTAAAAATCCTACAAGTTTTGTCACATCAGCAAATAGACAGCACGCTACAGCTGCCCCAGCCATGGATATGCTGTGTCCAGACAGACACATTTAAAGCCCTCCCAGATAGTCTTAACTTCCCAATTAAAACATACAAAAACCCAATGATCACTTCTTTGTTCAAGGTCTTTTACATCCACACATAAACCTACACACCTGTAGTCCAGGTGCAGTAGTCCACTTCCACTAGCAGATTTTACCTATGCCAAAGAAGGTGGGGATGGCAGAGCTGCACCCCAAACCATCATTAGCACCTTCTACTTACACAGTACTTCTGCCATCACCTCTAAGGACAGAGATGAGTGTATGCGAGGCAGCATCAGGACCTGCCATACCCCTCTGCTGCACATCTCTCCGGTCACTGCAAGAAAAGCAAGCCATGCTTTTCAAGGTCACTGAGGTGCTGTCTTCACCTCTACATGGTCTCCTTATCTCTCTTCACACCTCTCTTCACCACCTTCCCAACAGCCAGAACAAGTGACACTGAGACCCCAGCCCTTTTCCCAAAGTCTGGGAGGGGGAGGAGAGCTGGAAAGGACCAATGAAGAGGGAAAGGAAAACTGTTAGCTCGAGAAAAAATGGATGGCCGCAGAGGTGATACGAGGCAACCACAACATGGGACAGTGGAGAAGACAATGAGGAGAGCTGGTCTGGATGAAAAGTGTGAAGGAATAAGAGAGATCCTGCTGCAACAAAGCTTCCCCAAACCTTCCCTGCCCTAAAAATGCTCTGAGCCCTCCTCATACATCTGTCCCCATGTCAGTTCCCCCACCCCTAGTCCCACAGCCAAAGGGAAGTGGCCCTTACAGCCACTTCTCAACCCCTCCTGTCCAGAAGAGCTCTAATTGATCCCAGCCCCTCGTTGTCCTCTCCCCCCACCATGATATCCAGAACCCACTCATTTTTCCACGAGTAATTATTTCTGTCTACATTTCTAAGAAGCTCCAGCCTCTCTTTGTTATTAGTTCAGTGTCTCATGCCTCAAACTAGAGCTTCAGAGAAAGCTACTGGAACTAATCATAGGAGAGAGAAAAATCTTGGAATATTAAAGTCTGGATTATGAAGAGGCCTTAAAGTACAAATATACAAGGCAGAAATTTAGATTTCCTATGTGCTAATGCAGTACTCTTAACAAGGTTACTTTGAACTGACAGAGAATTCAAGGAAAAATGTAAATCTCTCACTGGCATGAATGATAGTTTTGTTTTTCACCACATCAAGTTCAAACAAACTTCCCTGCAATTTTTGCATGTTCTTAGTTACAGAGAATGTGTCTCATTCCAGTGCCTGTGTGTTTTACTTAGAGCAGCTATTAACTTCTCACTACTTAAATCCTGTTTTATTACAGCATGAAACACACCGATAAAAAGATCAATTACTCAATCCAACATTGAAACGATATAAATCACACAAAATTCCAAAAGGTTGACATGTATTTACTTTGTACTCTTATTTCCATTCATACTATTATTCAGCACGATCAACACTGCCCATCTCCCTGGTTTCTATCTGCTGTTAATCACGAATTATGCGCCTGACATCTACCCTGGGAGGCTAAATCAATCAACGCTGCTTTAAAACAATGTCTCTGCAGATTAATGGTAACTTAGAAAAGTTTCTTTTGTAAGTCTCACAGTACCCCAGTAACACAGAAACTAGAGAGAGGGGAAAAAAACCTCTCAGGACACTTTGTCTATGCCCCCCATGGGTCTAAGTCTTCTACCATATATTGCTTTTTTTCACAGCCGGTCCAGTTCTAAATGAAACAACGCAGAAGCCTTGCAGGGCTCAGCTTGTTTTCATGGGCAAAAGCAGGAGAGAAATGCCAAGCCTTGATTATTACTTTTTTTTTCTTATTATTTAACAAAGCAATGTGCATTGCCACGGGGTAGCAACCTCCTTAACAAATTTCTGCTTACCCCTATATTTCACTCATGACTAGTAGTGGAGTTGGCTACTTACAAGCAGACCCTGGCTGATTGATGGAGCCAGCTCAAACGTGAAGATCTGTGCGTGGCCAGCAGTGGTGCTCAAGGAGATGCACTGGATTCTTCTGGCAGAGGATGCACATGGGGCATCAAACCCCATGCTCCTGCACCCCCCAGCATAGGCAAGCCAAGGACATGCTGCAGAAGGACGGATTGCTGAACCACAAATCTCTATTCCAAAAAAAACCTCTTCTAGAGACCTTGCTGGTTTGTGTAACTGGGGGAGATAAAACTCTCCAGGAATCTCTTTGTAACTGTCACCCTGGGTTAGATGGCAAAGTCTGCCCTCCAGTCTCTCTAGGCTCACCCTCCCTGAAACCCACATCTTCAGACACTCCAGACAACCACTGCTGTGCTAATGGGCAGATTTCACACATTTTCAACACAAAATTTGGATCGGTGAAGCTCTGAAATTTGTCAGGGCCCTCAAGGCACTATCAGACCTTTGCTGGTCCCTCCCCACGGCCCAGGACCCCACGTCACCCCGAGGGGCCACCAGCCCCTACCCCAGCGACACCCCAGCAGGGCCTCTCTCCAGCTCCACACAGACCAGCCATGGGCCTCGCTGGGCCAGGACCACCTGGAGGCCGACATCCTGGCCTGGCCTTGGCCTGACCCTGTTCCGAGGAAGGTGCCTGGGGCTGGGGCTGCCCTGGTGCCCCCCAGCCACCCTGCTCCTGGCTGAGGCGGTGGGACGGGCCCTGGCTGCCAGGCCCTGCCTTGACAGACCCTCCACAGGGACCCCCTGCCGCTGTGCCCTGACAAAATGCGTTCCTTTCAGATGGCTCAGAGAAACAGTGACAGCATACAGGGCAACAAACCGACAGCAGAAAAACTAAATGCGAGATGATGCATTTTCTAAGGCGCATTTTGGTCTCCTCCAGCATTCTAGATGGTGGCGGGTGTGACGGGAAGCAAGTGAAGCAGCTGAGGAGCAAGCAGAAGAAGACGTCGTGTGAACAGGGCATCAGCTCTGGTCATGCCAGCTTCAAGAAGAGAAAAAATTCAGAAACAAAGACATCTCAATAATACCGATAACTAAGAGCATTAAAAAGTCCTGTCTTACAAAGAGACGCTGGAAAGATTTATTCAGTGCCTCTCTAAAGGAGTAATGGCAGAACCCAGGGACACAAAATAATAACAAATAGCCTAGAAAGAGAGGTTAGGTCTTGTCTGTTCCCTCTCTTATAAAACAGGGATGTTCAAAAATTTTAAGTGATCCATTTTTGGACCGTGAAGCTAATTTCACAAGCAGTCGCTTCACTTTCACAAGCGGGAGCAAAGAATGCGGTAGAATTTTTAAAACAATTAATATGTAAATTGGTAACAACAACACAAAGAATAACACAATAAAAGACTAAAACTTGAGCAAAGCAGCAAAAACAGGTAGTGGAGCTAATGGAACAAAACCACCAAGTCTCATTCCAGCAAGCTGTGTCTGTAATTAATTGAGCTCATAATTGGACTGGGCAAAAGCTTGCTTAATCCAGTAGGACACACTAAACTTCTCAAAGTATGTTTAAGAACTGAACTATAATCCAAATAATTCCAAAGATGATCATCACAGCCACAACAGAGATAAACTAAACCGAAGTAGTTAAGATTTGCCTGTTGGACTGCCCGAGGACCTGGCGGAAGCAATGTGATACCATTTACAGAACTGGTCTTTGAGCTAAAATCTCCTAACATTTACCAATAAAGCAATTTACTGGTTGTGACAGTACCAAACCAAGATGTGATGGTCTTCAGCAGATCATCCACCACTGCTCTTAAACTTCAACTGTAACTGCAGTTAGAACAGAAGGAAGAAGAATCAGAAAATCTAGCATAAAAGTTAGGGACATGAGAGAAATATTATAAATGGATTACTGAGCCCTGTTTACCTTACAAAGCTGATTCTTTGATAAACATGATGGTCACCATGAGTGCGAGTTCATAGGCTGGTCTCCCGGTAGCCTCTGCCACTCCTGGGACCTGGAGAGATTATATAGTGTCTCTCCCAAGCAGAAGGCACAGTCACCCTCACCTTAAGCATCTAATTCGTTAGATCTTAAAAAGCCCCAGTGAAGAAGATTCCACACCCTACCTGGACAATCCAGTGCTCAATTACCTGTACAATTAGACAGCATTCAACCTAATCTCTCCTGCTGCAGTTCAGCATGCTGGTTCTTGTTACATCTCCACTGGATGTGGAGAACAGTTTATTTCCCGCCACTCTGCAGCAACCAATTACACACCTGAAGATTGCTATCACATCTCTCATCAGTCTTTGCTTCCCTAGACTGTAACATTCCAGTTCTTCCACTATTTTCTCACAGGTTATGCTCGCCAGATCTCTGATCACCTTTGCTACTCGTCTCCTGCCTAACTGCTGGAACCGTGGTGTTCAAATCCCATACGGTGCTGAGACCAGACACAGACCCTAAAGTCACCATAAGATGCCATCACACACCTGCAACACTCCTGTTACACATCCCAGAATGACGTTTGTCTTGATATTTTTTTAATTTAAATATCTGTACACGCATATAGCAAAGACATGTGGGTTTCTTACTGACTGCTGTCCAGTTTCTGACCAGCTGTAACTACTCAGCAGGTTTTGCAGAACCTCTGCTTTGCCAGTTCACCTGTGCCTACACTTCACATTCTGCTTACACCTTTTAACAAGCTGCTAACAAGCTCCTATCAGTCACCTAAATTTCCTAATGGACATACTTAGCACAGTTTTCACAGTTCTTCAATTAAATATCTTGTGCCCTTTCAGTATTATGTAATTAAATAAATACTTGAGAGACATATAATAAGCACTTTCACAATCAATAAGGTTTGGGAAAGACTTGAAAGTTTACTAACGAAAACTAACGAGCTCACAAGGCTTTCTCAGGTGCCCGAAAACTGGAAGATTCACAGAACCCACCAGCGGACTCGTTTTCCAGCCTGTGAAATCCTTGTAGAGGAGACCAGACCCCTTTAAGCACAGTATAAACCATGTACCAGTATATACCATCTAATTATACAACTCATTATGCAACTGAACAGTGAAACCAGAGGTGGCCCACAGAGCAGGTCTTTCTTTCCAGGGACGGAAACGCGTATAATCGCAGTTATTACAAACCCTTCTACTCTATCAACGGAACATCTGAACTCCCGTGCCACCAACTACCAAAGAAGTCCAAGCCACACGTTACACCCGGCCAGTGACCCGTTCCACCCGCGGTGCGGGAGTCCAGCCGGTTTCTGCGTGGAGCAGAAGGGTACAACGCAACAGAAGCCATTTCACCCCGAGCCAACAAAACGCAGGGCGGATTGAAGCCGGCGGGGTCTGCCCGCACGCACTGCCCTCGCACCGCAAAAAAA
>JAHREE010000257.1:1120765-1152774 GCA_033628505.1 Tringa tobata
ACACCCCCAGCTCCCTCAGTCTCTCCTCATAAGACTTGTGCTCCAGACCCCTCACCAGCTTCGTTGCCCTTCTGTTGTGCGTGTGGTTTCACACCTTCCGCTGTGAAGCTGTCCCATGAACCTCCAGTAATCACCACACGACCCTCTCATCCACATCCACGGTACCACCACCCATACCAGAGCTGAGGTGCAGAGGCCCTTTTTCTGTTCATGCAAAACTATTGGTGCTTGTCACCCAAATGCCTCCCTCTCCCTCGCTCCTTTGGACAACGCAAGGTGTTCTGATGGAGTAATAGATCTAATCCTGCAGCTGTGAAGGCAATGCCCGGATGGACACCTGGAAAAAATTCCTGGCCGTCCACCTGCACTTCTTTTTCCAGGTGGAGGGAAGAGGCAGGATGACTTTTGTGATCCCTAGCCTTGGTGACTGCTGTGTCCAGGAGACAAGCTGGTGGGAACACTGTGCCCTTGGGGAACTGGATGACCGGTCAGTGAGCACATGACTTAGTTTCATATGTGGAGAGGAGTTACCAAAGCCAGCAGCTGGTGTCTTTTACACAAACTTTGTGAAACCAAGCCTGGCATGGGCAAAGCAGTATTTAAGACCTCTGGGGCCATTCACTCAGACATTGGAATGGGCTGCCCAGGGAGGTGGTGGAGGCACCATCCCTGGAGGTGTTCAAAAGACGGGTTGATGTGGAGATATGGTTTAGTGATGGTGTTGCTTTTTGTTTGTTGTGTGGGTGTTTATTTTTGTCAGAATTAGGTTGATGGTTGGACAAGATGATCTTTAAGGTCCCTTCCAACCTAAAAGATTCTGTGATTCTGTGATTGTTCTTTATTCACAGGTTGTACGTAGATGTTCCCTGTATCTCATGTCTCCCCCTACATACCCATTAAGGTCTTGGAGGAACCTCAGAGCTGTGCCACATGGGCCCTGTCCTCCTGCGAAGGGATGTAGGTGAGGAAAAGTATTAATTAAATAACAGGGAAGTGGCAGCTTTCATCAGACTGGAGGTCTGGATGACAGGGGTCTGAGGCTGGCAGGTAGGAAGGGGAATGCAGCTTCACTCTGTGCTCTCCCAAGCATAGACAGACACCTACAGTAGAAGGTGGTGTGTGTTATGGATGCCAGTGCTCCCAAACAGAGGCTCCTTGCTCTCATGCTCAGGGTCCTCACTCCCTCTGCCACTGCTGTTCTCAGGATCTGAGGCCAGCTTGTCTTCTTGATGCTAAATGTGCTTTTCCAAGACATGGTGGGCTATTTGTACTGGGGGCACAGCAGTATTTATGACCAGTTCCTCTATTTTTGTAGTGAGGGTGAACATCACTAAGAGACCTCAGCTTCTCTCTTCCCACAGATCTTTCCAGCTTACCTTACACCCGTGCCTGTGCACAAGCTTGGGTTGGCATAGTTCATTCAGACAGGAGACAGATCTGGGCTCAAACATAACCCTGATGTGCTCCAACGTGTAACCTCTTCTGAGGATTGCTGAACAGCAGCAGACTTTTGTGAATGAATGAGGCAGTGTCTCTTTCGTACACAAAATTCAGGCAAACGCCACACTTGACAGAAAGAGCTATCACCTTCCAGTTAGGTGCCAATAAGAAAGAAATTTAAAAAAAAAAAAACCAAAAAAACCCCAAAAAACCCCCACAAAACAAAACAAAAAAAACCCCAACAAAACCAAACCACCAACAATCAGCCCTGCTGTTGTCTGCCTATCCGAACGCAGCAAAGGATCAAAGGATGCTTTTCATTCTAAATCGTATCCCAGAAAGGCACTGTTTGGGAACGTCTGAAAGGAACACCTTTGATAGCAATCCCTTGTTTCCCACTCTCACTCTGACCACACATTCGGAAAACTGAGCAGCTCAGCAACGAAGCAATCAATGAGTATATCTCATTTCGTGATGATGCAGTTTCATTGCTGTCAGTGAATTCATTCATGTATGAATATATATATATCTGAAGACATGCACGTATGTGTATTTTTTTCCTATTTAAAAGAAAAGCCTCTAGAAGAGAGAAGTTTCAAGGGATTCTGCATATACACTATCACAGAGCAGACAATACCTATTTTAGCTAAAAAAGTTCAAGAAGCAAAAAAGTTGTTAACTTTTAACTATATTATGGACAGAGAACATAACAGCAAATGCCAGCTCTAAGAGGGCTTAAATCTAACAAAATCAGCATTTTTCAATATGTAGCACCTGTGGGCCTTTGTTCATAGTGAGAGAATATTTCTATTAGCAGCATGAACGATTTCCTACTATTGAAGGCCAATATCTTGTGACCCTGTTGTGGTTTAACCCCAGCGAGCAACTAGAACCACTCAGCCACTCGCTCACTTCCCCCAGCTCCCCCAGTAGGGCAGGGAGAAGAGGGAGAAGAGGGAGAAAAGGAGGGGAAAAAAACACCTCGTGGGTTGAGATAAACATGGGAAAATAATTAATAATAATAATAATAGTAATAATAATAGAAGACTATACAAATTAAAGTGATACAACTCGAGTTCCACTCACCATCTGATGATCAGTTGCCCAGTCCATCCCAAGCAGCAGCTGTGGATTCCTGCTCCCCGGCCGAGCCCCCATTTCTATACTGAGGATGACATCTATGGTATGGAATATTCCTTTGACCAGCTTGTGCTGTGCATGCTCCCTCTCAACTTCTGTGCAAAGCTGAAAAAGTCCTTGTCTTATGTAAACATTACTTAGCAACAACTAAAACAATATGTTATCAACATTATTTTTATGCTAAATCCAAAAGACAGCAGCTACTAGAAAGAAAATTAACTCCATCCCAGACTCCTTAAACAGGAGTCGTTTGCAAATGTTGATGATGCTCTGTTTAACAAATCTGCTCCCTGGGAATCAATCTAGAAATATCATAATGCTCTAAGCATAAACTTTGCCTTTAACAGAATCTACAAAGAAGTCTGAAAAATTAGAGTAATGAGGCAGCAGTCTCAATCACAATTAGCTATTATATGACTTAAATACACCAGTGATCACCTAGGCTTCACTAATGATTTTTTTGTTTAGCGTATGCAAAAAGGTAAGTCTTGTTAGCCCTTAGGTTGGTCATATTAGAAGAAATTATGCTCAACAGTGGATGTGAACACAGCTTCTAATAGATCATTGCTTTGTCATTGTAATGGTTATTCACCCGTTAAAATGCTCTTGCCATTAAATTATGAAAATGGTGAATTTTTGGCTGATTATTGAGCAATATTATTTAATATTATTTCCTAGATGCTGACTATGAAAAAGAAAAAGAAAAATTATTATGTAAAGCATAAAAAAAAGGTATTATGCCCAGTGGGGCCACGCAAAAGAGAAATTAAATGAAAATGCAGACTGAAATCTAAGCATGAATTGTGTCCAAATTAGTCATTTTGAGGTTTCTGCTACATTCCCGTCTTGCTTCAGGCAATCAGAAGTTGTGTCATCCTCCTCCCACACTGTGAAAGCTCTAGATGTGTTTCTTTGTCTCAGGATTCTGTGGTTTCAAATGAAGTTTCTGGTTATTCCGCAAACAAGTTACATTAGCCAAGCCTGTGTGGACAGAAAACTGTTTCCTTGTGGAAGCTCTCAGGAGTTACGCTGAGCTAAATCCGTCTCACCTAAATGTACTGAATATTCAAGCTTTACTGACTGGGTTAAGAAAAGTACCTTTCAAATCCTATTCTTCTATGTTTAACTTTCTCCTCCTGAAACAGGAATCACATTCTGCAGTTCTTATTCTTCCTCACTCAAGAAAAATTTTAATTTTGCCATTTTTTCCTCAGTGAATTTTTGAACGACAGAATAAACAGAAACATAGGTTTGCTGTCTTAACCAAAGTGTTTGGAAAAGATAAAATTTAGATTAATAAACAGTTCTTTATGACACAGGTCAGCTTCGGTAATGGCTTGCACACTATTACTCGAAAGAATTACACGGTGTGCATATTGGTGTGTGTATTGGTCTTTGCAGGTCATGGTGTCCTGAGGATGTGAGTCATGGAGGTAGCATGACTCATCATTGTGGAAATCATAAGAAGGTCAATTCTCCCAAGACCCATTTCACCAGCCACAAATTCCCTTTCTCCTTCCCCCGCAGCAGCAGCAGCACAGGGCCCTCTCCCATGCCCTTCGGTGTGGAACAAGTGGTGGGGCAGGAAAGACTGGTCATGAAGCAGCATCTTTTTAATTCATCGACTGTCCTGTGCAATAGTTAAAAAAAAAATTAAAATTGTTTATATTATTTTCAATGTAATACAGTGTTCAGATCTTGTAATTTGAGAGATTTACGGGAACTGCTGTGTTTGTTGCAGTGATCACCTGTAAAATAGTGGTATTTCAACGTGTTGCAGAACACCAGGCTGATATTACTTATACATTCAAGCTTAAGAACGTTATCTGCTAGCTTCAAACATAAACTATAGTTTTCAGGTTTGCCTGGCTTGAAGTTTCACTGAAATTCTGTGCCAATGATTACTGCTGACCATCCCTACAAGTTGGCAATAGATGGTAGGAAGCCACCCAGGGACCAGCAAGCTCAGAGGCAAGTGTCGATGCTGGACCAGCACAACTTACACCTGTGTAGGACAGATAATTACCATGGGAGCAATCCCACTCCTGGTAAAGAGCAATACTTCTTTTAACCTCAGCAGACGCCTAATAAATATTTACACTTCTGATAAAGATATGTTGGCCTGTGAATGGAAATATTGAGTAAGAGTTTAGGACACCAGGGGCACGCCTTGCATCCTAATGAGGTCCTGTGCATTTTAGTCAGATACAACTCTAAGCTGCGTATGAAATCCCAGTGAATACAGGAGCTGTAGTAAGAACCACTTAAGAATTTATCCTATAGAAAACTAGCAATGCACAACATTTACTTAATTCTGCTGTCAGGAACCACAATACATTCTTAAACCATCTTTGAAAGATCATGTTATTTTTTAAGGGACAGAAGTTCAACAACCTTATTGTGTACCAGAGATTTTGCATTTTACAACACTTTTCCAATAAATATACTTTGGTTTACCATACTGACATAGCCAAGATTCTGAAATGAATTCGTCATTATCGTGATGAGAGCAGGGACAGGGGCTGGGAAAAGAGGGAAACTAGAGCTAATGCATGAGAAATAAACAACTGGAAAATAGTAGTTGGAGCCCAGGATTTGCAAAACAGAAGTTTCCACAATCCCTGTCATTTAAGCCATTGCTTAAAAAAACTTGATGTTTGGAAAGTTGTATTTCCATTGTTAAAGTGATAGCTCCTGATAGTTTAACGATGATAATATAGGCACTCTGGGCGAGAGTTATGAACACCTAGGTTGGGTGTCTGCTTTAGCAGCCCTGTCCCTTCACTTAAACACTGAAGAGAGTGAGACTTCTCCAAGATACGTGTAAGAACATTTAGACTAGGTCTTTATCCTCCATTAATAATATAAATCTGGAATGAAGTTACATAATAGGAACAGCCCTCATGGATGAAATTGGTCTTTCAAAAACGGAGTAGTATGTTTGATTTTCTGTAACTGTAGTCATTAACACAGGAGTCAAGAGTGTTTAAAATGCACTGAAACTTTTCAACCTTGGATTTGCAAGATTTTACAGAAATTTTACAGATTTCTATTCACACAAAAAAAAATAAATAAGAGCTAGGCTTTCCTCTTTTCCCTGTGTAGTGTTGTATTAATTCAGTAGGCTCATCTACACCTTTAGACCTTCACAGAGTACCACACTCAGCATGACCCAGGAGACAGAATCTGGTCTCACATATATCTTTTTCATACAGTCGGGTCATACAGAAAGTTCTCCTAGATAAAACCACTCTAATTTACCATCAGGGAGGAGAAAAAAAAAAAAAAAAAAAAGAAAAAAAAAAGAAGGGAACAAAAGTAGGATTTAGCACAAATAGAAGGCTGCAGGCAGCAGACTTCAGTACTCTAGTGCGTGGGGTGGGAAACTTCCAGATCCAGCAGCTGTCCTGTAACTCAGGCATCGTGTAAACCACACCATGAGCTATTTTCTTCTCTTGTGACTTAATGCAATCCACAGTGACCATCTGAAGCTCAGGACTGAATTTGGACCTCCTGTAGGCAAAAGTTGTTTCCAATATATTTGCACTGGCTGACACCCAAGATTATTTTTTTCTCTGATGTGATCATTAACATAACAACAGCTCGATAACATGCAGGTCCCAAAATGTGATTTTAACCTTGTAAGTTATATAAGAATCATTCTAGGAAGCACCTCCATGCAGAAGTACTTCATTTTAGTAGTGGCTACACTGTTGATGCTTTGGATATAAGGGGAGCAGGAAGAAAGATCAGTCTTGCCATTCACAACAGTTATGGCTGGAGAATAAACCATAGAATAAGGTGTTTTCTGGATAATATTTGGGTGCTGCATGTATGCAATGGCCTTGCATACAGGGTGAGAAGGAGGACATTCTCTCGTTACTCTCATTCTGAGCAAGGGCTCATAATAGAGTTAGAAAGACAATAAATCAGCAAGCAAGCACATCTGCAAAGTTAAGGACTGCTGTTTGAAACTGGGACTGCTGTTTTGCAGAACTTTGATTCAAGCTAGATGAAGGATTGAACTCCGAGGGAAAGGAATTACTAGGAGAAAGTGCAGCTAAAGAAAAAGCTAGTCATGAGGAGAGGGTAGAACTGGGCTGGTGGTTTAAAGCATCTTAGACAGAACTCAAAAGTGGTGGAACACCACAAGAATCAAAAAGTCTAGGAACAGACCCAACAGAAATGTCCATAGAAAG
The DNA here is from genome assembly GCA_033628505.1 of Tringa tobata. Lineage (NCBI taxonomy): Eukaryota > Metazoa > Chordata > Aves > Charadriiformes > Scolopacidae > Tringa > Tringa tobata. Next base: position 1,127,545 of record JAHREE010000257.1, read on the forward strand.
CAGTGAAAGGAAGTGAATAGAGCAATTATTTTGTACCTTGTATTGTCCAAGTATAATGAAGATCTGGGCCCATATGATGAGGACCAGCAGTGATACATAATTCATGAAATATTGCTGGGATGCAGCAACCCCACTCCCATTGGATTTCCTAGCATATCACTTAGTAGTTAAAAAGAAATTAAATTTCATGCGCCAGAGGATGGCTTGGAGAAACAATCCCCATGATCTTTCACACTTGTAATTGTATCAAATATCTGACAGACATGAAGGGACATAAAGATTTTTGTTTACAGAAGTCTTCATTCACAGAACGGACAAGATTATCCACCTTAATATACAAGAGACACTTTGTAAAAAAGGTAAAGAGCAGAATACATTCACTTTTAATTTGTCCAATACGTGGACATCCTTCAAGTTGAATTATTGTTCAGAGATGGAGAGGGGATAGAAACAGCTGTTGTGATAACCTATGGATTGCTTCAGTGGTGCAGAATTCCTTTTAGACTCTTGAATGCACCAGGGACATTTCAGATGTTTGTGAAGAGTATAACCCAAATTCTGAGGATCAAAAAACACATCCTTAAATGACTTCATCTGTTCCCATAAAACATGGATGGAACATCTGGTAGAAATGGAAAGTACTCCAAAACCTTTTAAGAGCCAGGCTTTAAATTCGTAAGAAATAATGCTCATTTACAAAGGATCACACAATTTTCCTGGGGCAAAAAGTCAGAGATGGTGGGCTGGAGTCTTGTATCCAAAAACATGGAGAGTAAAATAATGGAAAGTTCCTACATGTGTGAGGAGGGCGCAGCGACTTCTACAGCAGCTTTGCACAAAATTTATACAGAGCAGAAAATACAAGCTACTCTTCTGGACTGAGAAATAGTCAGAAGATTAATCCTGAAGGAGGGAGGGAGGGGCTTCTAAATTATGCTGTGCCAGAATCATCCCAACTACTTGCCATAGGCTTGTGATAAGTTGAAGCGTTCTGTTAAGTTTGTACTTTGAAAAAAATTTTTAAAAGGTCAAATTCAACAGGCACAAGAAAAAAATTGTCAAAAGCCAAAAGTTAGAGAACCACAAAAGTTCTTTGCTTAGAGAACCGCTAAAGTTATTTGGTAACTATAGGCATCCTCCACTTTTGTCATAAATTTACTTACTGGATACAGAACTCACAGGTACATAGAGCAGCCTCTGGAGTGACTCCAAGGTTGTTCGTGGATTCTCAAGCTGCCCAAACATGCATTCGAGTAACACCACAGTGCTGGAAAGTGAAAAGTGGTTATTCAGATTCAGCTACAGACCTAGTGAGAGTAACTTCATCCCTAACTTGGGATCACTTCTAAGAATGACAGTTACTTTGTAAAGTGGCTTTTGAACACCACTGGAGGAGGCTTTCGGCTGACCAAGTTGGACATGCTACCTGGGCTGCTCTACTCTTGTCTCCTCTAAAAGAAATCCACAAAGCAAATGGAAACAGTCAAAGAATTTCAAGCTAGATCACGTCAGTCTCAGTCCAACTACAGGCTAAACCTATAATCAAATGCTGAACCTAACCAGGCAGATGACTATGGCTGCATGTGCCAGATGGCAGACTATGTAAATTCCTAAGGGTTTCAGAACAAAAAAAATCAGTTTGAAAAATAATTTTCTGCTAATTATTAAAATAATTAGTGAAAGTCAATTAAAAAGTCATCCATTAGTGTTAATTCCTAAAACAAATGATAGCTTAAGGCCAGCTGAGAGCATGGAAGTCAATGAATCATAAACAGGGAAAAAAAAAAAGTCTGTCAGGTGCCTCAAGAAGTCACAGTCCCTGTCCTAAATCATTTACAGAAGAGGTTTGCCTAATTTACTCGTAAAGCTGTCCAGCAATAAAGAACTCCCACTTTACCCAGGCAGTCTCTTATCAGCTTTATTTACCAGTATTGTTAAAAGCTTTTCTTCTTATCTAACATTTTTGTATTGCGTGTTATACTCACTATTATTATCTTACTCATTTTTGACTTCAAGAGTAGGTCACCTTTTTTTTTTCAGTTTCCCAATTTTAAGAACAATAAAATAGCTCCGTTTTCTACATGCCTTTACAAATATCAAGTAAAAAAAAAACTTTTTTTTAATGTTAATTAAGAATTAACATTCAAGTTTGTATCATAACCTATATCCCACTGTCATTAAAGCTACAGAAGCCAAAGAGAGTAAAGACAAAGTCAGACACTGAAAAATACCGCATCTGTGCTACAGCGTGGTCAATACTAGTAATTTATTCTTGGTGTAGGGGAAGAATTTATATGGATGAAATCTGACCCTGTTGAAAACCAGTGACAGAACTGCCACAGGTTTCCTTAGGGCTAGGATTTCAACAAGGGGGATGTATTGCCCTGTCAGTGACTATCTTCCACTTTCTTTCCTCCTTCTCCATCTTTTTTTTTTTTTTAAGAGGTGATTCTTCTTCTATGTGTATCATTTTCCTGCTTTTGCCTTTGTTCAGGTTTTTCAATTATATGTAAGTTGCAACCTAGTGAGAAAATAACGTTAAACAGCATTATGTTGCTACATATGTAAACTGCCTAGTTCATGTTCTAGCCTTCCATATAAAAGTTCTATAATTACTAAAGTATAATAAAAATTTGTGAAAAGTACTCCCATCATATTGGGATTCATAATTATTGGGATCATAATCCATCAGATTAAGATATTATATATTTACTATCTAGTGAAAATTCATATATTTCCATAACTCATGAATTCCAGTACAATAGATAATAGTGCCAGGAATTATTCAATGTTTGCATTGTTTTCCAGTAGAAGATTTTATAACTGAAACGTGGGCTTTTTATTCTTATTCCATTATTCTAATATTACATGTTTAAGGACCCAGTTTTTATTAAGCTCCTCTTGCCAGTTCCAAGAAACAGCCCCTCTAAGTTGATTTTATACTGAATACTTCTATTCCTAACAAAAATTTGTCAACCATTCACTTACTGTAATTTAATCAGCATAAAGACAGATGTCAAAGTGTAATAAATAGGCGAATAACTATATTACAAAAATTAGATAATGGAGGTTTTTGTCAAAGGATGTTATGAATTTAAATTAAACATAAATGCTCTAGGCAAGTCTAAGATTCAAAGAGTATTTTTAACAGAGATACCTGGAACAACTCCATGATGTCAGACTTGTGGCATCTCCAGGAATGGCAATTTTTCCCTCTCAGTCTGCCTAATGCACACAAGTTCCCACTAAGTAAATGGATTATTCCCCCACTTTAGCTTTCAGGAGCTAAAATGTGAACACGGAGCCAGGAAAACATGGAAAGCCTGGGGGATAAAGTAGGAAAGAAAAATCAGGGGAGAGTACATAAAATGGAATTGTATTTGAGGAAATACAGACTCCTGAAATGACACGCTGACTCAGTGCAGCAAGGCTTGCCTGGCTCCCCAATGGCTCACTGCAATGTCTCGATGATTTTCTGACTCCTTTTCAAGCCTGCTGGACCCTGGGTAGTCTAGAAAAAAGGCAGAAATTTTCTTTCCAGTTCTGCAGTGTCAAGTGCTACTGCTTGAAGTATAATCAAGTCCATCCTGCTATTACACAAGGCTCGGTAATAAACCGGTGTAATAAAATTGTGACTTTAGCATAAAATCTGATCCCAGCATCTTTGGGAACTTGACTTCTGGAAACTTAGGAAGTGAAGCAACTATAATACTTTCCTTCAGGATCAACAGATATTAATATTCTTGTCATCATCACTAGTTACTGCTCTTTGGCATACAAGAAAATGACAGATTATGTTTTGTGTGACACTGAGCTGTTTTCCCCTTGGTAGTGCATGCATCATGGTAAACTGGCATCAAATAATTCAAAGGATGGTAGTTGAGAAGTCAAAATTCAGTTGAAGAAATTTCAAAAAAATGTATTAGGGTGAGCCTTAGAGAAAAACCTTCTTTTTGAGTGTCTTTTTGAGACCTTCTTTTTCAAAGGGTGTAATTTTGCATTGCTATACACTGAATTCTACCTTAACCCAATGAAAGGAAAGGGATGGTTTTGCATTAGAGCTATAAAAAAAACCACCCCAAATCCCAAATGTTGTTACGAATGAGCCAAATGAAGGTGACTGCAGTTGCAAGCTCTCAGCAGCCCCAAAGGGAGGAAGGGCAGACAAGGTGTCGAGGTGGGACTGCAGGGTGAGTCATCCCAGGGTTCATTTACTGAAAGGTCAGTGAGGAACGGGACAGGGACCAACCAGCATTACTCAGTTGCTCTGTGAGTTAACGTTTCCCATGCTTTTTTCTCCAATTCCAGCATGTCCTTCCACTCAACATTTTTTATTTGGAAAATTCAGACTATTTCCTTGGGAAATGTATATGCTCAAGTTCCTAGAAGAAGTTTTGTAAGCCACTGCACAACCAAAGCCCGTGTCAGCATCATACAATGTCACTAAGATCATAATGTCTCCTGGGCTAATAGCATTAGCCCATGAGTACTCTGCACAGTTTCTGGAATTACATTCGCATTTGGCTAAATTTTGTCTTAAGTTTCTGCTTGTTCTTTAAATAGTGAAGGGAATGAAAAGAAAAATACCGCAGAGGGCAATAAAGATAATTATGTGTGTTCCACAAACAAAAAACATTTCGATCCCATTACCTGAGGGCAGTGTGTCTTAAATTCTAATTTTCCCTACTACAGAAAGCAAGGATGAAAAATAACCATATTTGACCATGTGACATTTAACTACAGTAGTGCACTCCAAGTATCCCGAGCTATCAGAATTTTTAAAAAAATATATCCAAACCACAGTATCAGAATATCAGAGCTCTCTTGTATATTTAATGTTATCAAGGGGTTTTTCTTTATTTTTAAGTCTGTTAAGTTGGTATGCTCCTTTTACTTCAAGCAAACTTTGTGACAAGCATTTTACAGACCATCAAAACTAAATATTGAAAAGATGTGCTTGGAGTTAATTTTCTGAGGTGTTTTAATAATATTCTAATTTCCATTCAGATTTTAAAACTGAGCATCTTCTAAGTGATAGCCAAGAAATATGATGACCTGAAAAATGGACCTAGCATTGATATATAAATATAAAATATTAAAGTTATATCTAAAACTATTCAATACATCCAGTAAGAATGCATGAATATTTATTTCTTTTGAACAGTGCTTTGGTGTCACCATGCCCCAACTCCCAGAACTCAGACTGGATGGGAGAAGTTACTCCTTTCAGTAAATTTGGGCCTGATTACTGTGCAAGTCTTCAGTGACTGTACCCAGCAAATTACCTTCCCTATTTTACATCTGGCATAAAAATTGGAAAACATTTTTCCTCACTGCTCTTGTCTGTACTGGTATTATTACTATTCAGTAAAAAACTCCAACAAAACAAACACACTATTTGGACATATCACATCTCTTTGCAGAGTGCTTATTTTATTTACCAACTTCTACTAAACTTCAAATATGGATAAAGTTGTATATAGAATACAGAATTTTTTGTATTCCGCCATGCACGTTCAGTGGTATCATATCTTCACATTTTAACTCAGAGATCATATAAAATAGAGCTATAAGCAATTTTAGTCTAAAAATCTATAACATGCGGCTCAAGAAAAACATGTAAACTGCTATAGTGTTGTGTACATCTAGCAGTGGCGTTCAAAGTGGAGTAATACTGCCATAAGGAGTTAAAAACAGGGCATAAGAGTCATGCCAGAGCAAGATTCAACAGTTTGTTTCTTTCAACCGATTCACTGCAGAGATTTCAAAGCGTGCTGTCGAACAGCGTGGGCCTGATATAGCTGACCTCATTTCAGTTATTACAACTTGGCGTTCCTTTTCCTCTAAAGAAAGAATGCTAGAAACACACTACGGGGAACTACCCTCGTAAATTAAAAGCATTCCAGATCAATCACCCTACACACGGTTAGACATAACCCTCCAGATGCTGAGCTCAGCCCCCTTCCACCACACGCTCTGCCCACCTGCTAGGCAGCCCTTTCAAAGCACCACGGTCCTCACAGTCTCACAATAATAAAACACATAATAAAGACGTTCTTGGACATTGAGTTTAATAGGACAAAAATATTCCTGGGGACTAACCGTACTGCTTACTGCATCTTTCCCCTGCCCAGGCAGTGGAAGAAATCAGGAGCACCAGCAAGAGTACAGGAAGGGGAATTTGAAGCAGGGCTGTTTGGAGGGCAGAGGAACAGGGAGAGGTAAAGGACCACTTTTGGCAACACGGCCAAATCCTCTGTAAAAAAAAATCCTAAGCAGTGACAACACTAGTTATGTTTCGTTCTCACACCTGACATAGAGAAGACATGCAAAAAAACCCACCCCAAAACAAACAAACAAAAAACAGGAGGTGAACCAAAATAGACTGTTTTTTTAAACCCTCAGGATTTCTTCGGTCAGTTTCAGGATTTTGGTGCCTTACAGTGTACAGATTATTTATTCCAAATTATTTTCTGAAGAGGAGCGATGTTCAGATGTCGCAAGAGGATGCACACCCATAGGAGGAATCGTGCTGGATCACAGTTTAACTTTAGATGATCTGCTTCTGACAGAATTAAACATACATAAAGAATCATATAGACAGTGCTTTAAATGCATTCTTAGCAAGAAATTCTTCAAGAAGAAAACTTATCCCTTGGATCTTGGTTGCCTTCAAAGCCAGTTGAAGGTTATAGCCCTCTGCCCCCTTCACCTCCATTTTCACCACACTCAACTAAAGTTTGTGGGGTACTATCCACACTGGGGATTTTTAATCACTACTGAAATTATCAGTCTCTTAACTAATCACCCACTATTTTACAGCCAGTTTGACTCTTTAAACTGGCAAATCTGCCTTGAGTCCCAAACCCAGATGAGAAAAAAGGAGAACTATTAGTAAGAATGATTGACTCACAGACCTGGATCACCTGGGAACAAGTACCTTGGGAAAGGATCTTCATATCCTCCATACTAACTATTTCTGTTATCTATGGCAAAACTGCAGTAGGTGAAGGTTAAAGACACATCCTTGTATCATTTTTCCAAAGCATCAATTTCTGCTCAAGGAGGGAGCAGGAGACCAGCACCTGAGGCACAGGGCACAGCAAAGCCTTCAGCTTCAGCAGCAGCATCCTCCACCAGAAGGAGCGAGAAGAAAAGGAGAAGGCAGGGCAGCCCAGGCCCTCCTCCCCTCTGAAAATGCTCTCCTGTAGTTGGTAAGGAAACATAGGAAGAAGGGATAAAATGTGGGCACGCAGCAGTCCACTTCTGCTTACATACAGAAAGAGGAAAAGAGTAAAAAAAGAACACCTTTCTAATGTATTATCTCATGAAATACGTTTTTTCCAAATCTGTCCAGCTTAGGTAGAAGATTCATATAGTGCTGTTACAAAATAGTTTACATAGTGGCTTGTTTTAGACGTCCCTCGTGTTCTTTATGTTTGAGTAAGATTTTTCTGATCTACTCCTGCCACCCAGTGGATAGCTCATATGGAAACTCCCCTTAGGGTTTATTTTAAAAGATGTCCTAGAAAACATGTCCTTGTCTGTGTGATTCTGAGCAGGTGGCTAACACCAGGGTCTCAGTTAGAAGCCACCAGGTGTGACCTTCCTAGGGGGAGTATCAGATCGAAGGTCTGCCTGGCAAAACAGGGAGAATGGGTTGTATAAAGCTAAGTACTCTGGAACATAAATTTCAGGAGTTTGGTTTCATTTTTAATACCATAGTACTGGCACTTTTTTTTTTCCCCACCACGGTCCTTTTATTCCTCAGTTTCATATCTGTGAATGAGAGATGAAAATATTCCTTTGCCATGTAATGTCAATGTCAGATAAAACTAACTCATCTTTGTGAAACAGAGAAGTCACTCCAGAAACAGCTGCCCAAAAAAAGCCCTTCTGAAGATAAATGATTTTTTTTTTCTAACAACAGCTCAAATATCATCAAATAAGAACACCTAGAGCTACATAGTGAAGTCAACAAAAGATCTAAAAGCTGTTCCTAAGGCAGCATTATCTATTCTGTGCTTTGAGTGATTAACTGAAGCAAAGCTGTATATACAATCTGGCTTGCATTGGGCTTTTCCTAACATGGGAAAAATTTACTTTCCAACATGGAAAAGGTTCTTAAGAAGGACATTTTGCATTAAAATAGAAATTAAATTCATCTTGCATCTGAAAGGCTTCTTAAAACTTACTAAAATTCATACAAATCAGGGGAACAGTCCCAGCTGTTACTTTACCTTCTACCACAAATACCAGATGTAAAAAGGGAAGGCATCACAAAAGAGCATGAACAAGGTCAGACTCTGAAATCACCACCTAGCTCAGCAAACCTAACCTAGATTTGCTAGATAATCTAACCTAGTAAACTAGCCACAACGGTTGTTGTGAGAACAATATAGAGTTTACAGGACTAGGACACACAAACAAGGTTATTATAAGTCTCTCATATATCCACCCTTTACGCCTTCAGAGAGAGAGCAGTCTGTGGATGGAACTCTTATTCTGTAAGATGGGGAAAATGGAGACGTTAAGACTAATATTAAACTAAAGTATAAATGTATATTTCTCTCGCTTCCATTCTCGCAAGTGAATAACAGAGAACAGCCCTTTTAAGAGAAATCATTGGTAAAGCTCTGATCACATTGCATATCCTTCATCACAGAAGCTGAATCACTTAACACAGCTTTATTTTCAGTAGCTGGTTATCACCAGTCAGTTGAACAGGCTGTGACAGTTTTGCAGATGACCATGGTTATACTGTACACCTTCAAGGTGTGTGGAGCATCCTTGCTAACAAATGATTTTCCGTCCTATTTTCTTCAGCCGACCATCACGTCGGGCAGTTGGACTCATTTGTAACTTTTGCCTCCAAAGCAGAAGGAATTGCTCCTGCAGCATTGCTGAGGTGAGGTTAAGACGACGAAATACGTTCTTCCTGGAATAAATGGCATTCAGCCCCGGGCAGCACTGGCACACACGCAGCCGTTCACAGCAGACTGTGCTTTTATCAGCCCTTTCTCCGACTTCTGCTCGACCCAGAAATACAAATCTCTCCGAAAACGGGTAAGATAACTTTGGAAAAACACTGAACTACCCTCACCTGTCTGGTTAAAGCAGCTTTAAACCCCCTGCGCTCACCAATGGGCCATCCCCTCCTGTACCTTCCCGAATCAGCTGATCCTTCCTGCCCCTCTGCTCCTAGTGCTCATAACTCAGTCTCATGTCACTGACAGACATGTGTCTCCTGTTTGGGAATGGTTGTTATTCCCAGCTTCCCCTCTCCCTTGGCAGTCTCGTTGCAGAGAGGGATGCTAATAAGAGCAGAACAGAGAGATGTCTGCTGGCGGCTTAAAAGGATTAAACCTCCATTTCCCTTTGTCCAGTAGCTCCAAGTTTATGGTTCATCGGGGAAAACCTTCACTCAAGCTGGAAGATAGATCTAAAAAAAATGCAGTATCTCAGCTATCATTTCCACAGCAAGGAGCCTGGCAGCCAAAACAGTGAATGAGGTAGCCTCTCGGCTGTATGAACTTAACCCTTGCTGAACCCCACGGTCCTGTTTCTCCAGATCTCATGGACCCACGTTACATTAACAAGTGTGAACCACGTCATGTTCTGCTGTTACGCAGCAGCAGGACACGTTGGGGAGGGTGGAGGAAGTTTGGTGCACCTTGCGACCAAGGAATGACCTTTCCTTTTGTGTTTGCTGGCTTGTTCCACAGCGAGATCACAGCAGTCAGGGTGTGCAGGGTTTTCAAAGACAAACAGGAAGAGCAGTGTCAAAAGGCTATGTGACAAAGAGTAAGGAAAAGAAAGAGGGAGACTCAGAAATTGATAATTCAAAGAAGAATGAACTCCAGCAGAGGAAAGCAACCATTCTGCACTTTTATACTCTTATGTCCTGTGAAGATCCACAGGAACACATCATGTAAACTTCATTTTATAGATAAGGAAAGGGATACCAAGAAGCAGTAATAACTTACATAATTGGATGGATTATATCTGGTACATGATAATCAGGAATCTTAACAGATTTTTTGCTTTCCAGTCCCACGTCCTAAACTATAAAGCTTCCCCAAAATACCTCCCTCCCTGCCCCAATACATGCTCTGTCCCTCTCCCAGCTACCCACCTCTAGGAGGGTCTAATGGGGTCAGGGTCCCGTGAACAGCTTTGCAGAGGTGACCTTCCCAAGTGGTTGCAGGAGGAGCTAGTGGCTCACAGCTGCTCTGGAGAACTGAAAAATGAACAGAGCTGAAAACACTAAACCACTTTCTTTGAGGCTGCAAGGGTACAAAAGCAGTGAAATTAACCATTCATATATACATATATATACATATTCATTTAAAATGCTCCAACCCAGCGCACAAGCTGTTTATTTTGCTGGTACTGGAACACATCAGAGAGAAAATATATCCTTATAGAAAATATATGAGCTAGCAGACAAACACTATTAGCCTTGTGAGATGACATTTCTGTAAATGTTAGGGTATGCCTGCTGCAGCCCTGTCACCCGGAGTGCTCTTTGCCATGTGTACAGCATGGCAAGCAGCATAAGAGATACAGTCCCATAAAAATAAACACTACAAACAAGAAAGAAGGTCTCTGTCCTAGGTTTTCATGAAGCAAATAGTGCAAAGGGTCACCCAAACAGTCAATTTTGCTGTTGATTCCTCCCTAGTATCCCAGGAAAAAAAAATACAAAGGACAATGTGGGAAGCTCAGAACAAAGAATGCCACCGTAAGTACACTTAACATGGTCTATTCACATTTAAATATTCTTAATAGCAATCCTCTGTGAGGGCTTAACTGAGTGCAAAAAAAGACTCTGGGCTGTGGTTTTTTTACGGAAGCAGGCTTGGCTGGAAAATATAAAGAAAAAGAAAAAAAGAAAATAAAAAAGGGGGGGGGAAGGAAAAAAAAAGCAACGTTCCTGAAAAATTTTGACCAAAAAAGCCAGCCATGTTTGAGGTGGATCTTGGAAAACTCCAGTTTCAATGTTAACTGAATAAACCTTGCAGCTTTGGTAAGAGGCCACCATACAAAGTTCTTCCTAGTGCATGCATGTATACTAAGAATACATATATGTATGAATGTATTCTGATGATATTTTTACATATCATCTTGCAAAGCATTTTGCAATGCTTTTTTGTAATTTTGCAAAGCAAACAGAATTTCCTGCTGTACAAGTCTGTTTATTCCATCAACCATCAAAAATTTCAAGAATAAAACTCACCACTTGGGCTTTGGATGGCTTCAAAGGCAAACTCTTGACCCTTTATCTCCATTTTCGCCATGCTCACCTAAAATTTAATGAGTTCAATAATTTTAATGTTTACATTAACATGGAAAACAGTTCATTGTTTGTCAACTTTGACCTTGAAATTCACTGAGCAAAAGACAATATTAAAAAAAAAAAGTCTTTCAAAGATATTTCACATTTCAGCCTCTGTTTTCCAGGATGTACGGGATCACCTGGCTAAACAGGTTTCAGAGCACAAAGGGAGTTGTCATTCGACTCACCTTTGTCTCCCTTTGACAGGTCCTTATCTCTGCAGAGATGACTTGGGGGGAGCTGTGGAAATGGCTCAGCCAGGGGTTGTCTCCACACTGCATCATAGTTAAGAACTGAAACCAGAATGGAGCCTTGAATAGTCCCTTAAACAAAATGCCCTAAGTCCCACCCCACCACTCTTCAGTTACTTTGTGTACTAGACATCACAAAATTAGCAGTACAGACTATAAGGGGCCATCACACCACCAGAGATAAGCAGTCCAGATAGTATAATCCACTCAGGCATAACCCTGCTCACCTACCAAATCGGGAAATAAAAACCTTAAGTTTTGGCTAGAAAATGGGGCTGGTATGTAGGAGGCTCTTCGCTCTTTGTCCAGGACACTGTAAGAAGTAACTTCCCAGCGATCAGGAGGCCTTCCCTGAGAGGGTAAGTGATTAAGAAACATGCATATAATATTTGACATGCTTCAAGAAATCCATTAGTGCACTCTTTTAAGGTATTAATATCTAGCACACTCGTGGTTTGTGTTAGTGCCTTCCAGGAATCTCTTGTAGGTTGTAATAGTGTAACCTGTGAACTGCTTTTTAAAATTGTAATAGTGCATTCCTCCATTGTGTCCATAAAACCTGCACTAGGGGTGTATTGGACCTGTGAGTGAAGCTCAAATAAATTGTTAGTTTGAACCTTGCGCTGGTCTCTCTCCATCACATTAATTAATTAGAGTAGTCAGCAGGATACAATGGAAGAACATGCAGAAACATTGCAGAGGTTGTAAACCCTCTCCAGCAGACAAGGAGAAGGCTAAGAGTTTGTGGAAAAGTAAGGAGGCAGTGGTGGAATGGGTAGAGCAGTGTAAGAAGGAACAAAACAAGAAAAATGGAAAAGGTAAAGGTATCCTGTGTACTGTTTTTGGAGTGTGTTTGACCTGTGCACAGGAGGAGGCACAGAAATCCGAGGTGGCTAAGAAAATGGCTATAGCTGACCAGGAGGAAGCTGCGTTAATCGACCAGAGTAAAAAACTCCGTGAATTGCAAACGGAGGTTGAGGCTACCAAAGCTGCTTTAGAGGCAGAATGAAAGATAAAAGATGCTTTAAGTGCTGATAAAGGACAACTGGAAGTCGAAAACATGTTTTTGAAGGGTGAATTAATTGCTGAAAGGGAGAGGAATCGCAGGTTACAGGAAAAAATCGGTCTCTTATTGTCAAATGCTCTGACTCCCTCTCCCGGCCAAGGCAAGAATTCAGCTGTGTGTGTCCATCCTCATACTCGGGACGGGGATACCTGGGGTGACCCAGGGGACAAACCTGAGGGGGCGAGAAATATTCAAATTCCATTCTTCGTTAAAATGGAGGTGCAGTCAAATGGGGAAATAATCGAAAGTGTTCTACAACACGTATTACCCCGTGGTCCAGACTCGAGCTGGTGCAAATACAAGAAAAATTCTCACGCAAGCCGGGCGAAAGCGCAACTGAGTATTTGTGGAATGTTTCGCTGAAAGGGGGAGACCGTATCTTGCTGAGTGAGGAGGAAGCAAAGGGATACTGGGGTCCTGGTCTGTGCCTTGATAGAGGTACCATAGGGGACCAACCCTTAACACTTAGAGTCGCCCACTGGGCAGGGGGGATGGATTCTAGAGAGCGGGGCGAGCCACTGGCTATTAAAACTGCTGGGTTGTCTGGGCTGAATGAATCAGTACAAAAGGCTGCCTGTATACAAGCCATGTACAAGTGTGGGGAGCAGGGCGTTCCCCTTGCCGCTCCCGTGGATCCAGTCCACCTTAAACCTCTGATGAGAGGACTCCCCGACGCTGTGAAAATGCATGTCCAAAACCTAAAGGAAAAGATTGCACGGGCAATTGACCATAACACTTGCAACCCCCATCAGCAACAGCAGCCCGTTTTGCCGTGGGGGGAACTACTACAAGAAATAGTGATTTATGGTAGGGAGATAGGCTGGTTAGAGGAAGGGTCACATCTACAGCGCCGGGTCCCAAAGTCACCGTTCATCAAGAATAAGCCCCGTTCTCCTTGACAAACCAATGCTCGTTCCGACCCTCAGCGTAACAAACTGTGGAGAAAGGCATTAGCCTTGGGGATACCCCGGTTGGTGTTACACGGGCAGCCCACCGAGAACATCCCTACCGTGGTAAACCTGGTGGAGCAGCCCAGCAGCAGAGCTACGGAACGTAGCGATGGTGTTAAAACACAGAAAGGTAAACCCTCTGCTCCTGCACACCTTTGCTCAGACCTGAGGAAGGATTTGGTAGATCTAAAAAACTAGGAAGCATGGGGGGGACTTGCAGGCCAACCCACCCGTGTAATATCTAACCTAGGATGGCCTAACAATTTCAGTGACCCACATATTATTTTAGCTACCAGCCTGACAAATACCTGTAAATTTTCTAATCGATACTGAAGCTCAAATAAGCATTATCACCAAAAAAAACAGCAAAAATGTTAGGATTAGTCCCCACCTGGAAGAAAATAAATGTAATGGGAGTGACCAGAGCCTCTGAAATCAGATCAATGGGCACGGTCTGTGCTTGGCTTCCAGGAGAAAAAAGAAGGACTAAGATAGAAGTAGTCATTGGTCCTTATCATAATAACATTTTGGGATCTGATGTATCAGCAAGCAAAGTCTGGAGGTTGCCAGATGAGACAGTGGAGCTTTGGAGCCCCACTGTGTGAGATTTGGTTAATGGAGACAGCCATTAGACTGCCTCCTTCCCAGGTAATGAATGTTAATCAGTGTGGCCCTACCAGCCACAGCCAAAATGGGGATCAGGGAAGTAATTAAAGACCTGGAAGCCCATGGTATTAAAAATGAACCATCCGAATCAAGCCCTGCCTTTACATATTAGGGCAGGGAAAACACTCTGGCAAACTTAGCTAATTGATTATATTGGGCCACTTAAAATGTCTAATCATTATAGATATATCTGAGTAGGTGTAGAGGTGTTGTACGGATTGACCCAAGCCACCATAACCACAAGAGGTTCTGCAGAATGGACTGTTCGAGCACTAAAGGAATGGTTTCATAATTTACCTATGCCTTCTGCTGCCCAAAATGACAATGGTTCACACTTCACAGCAGCCGTTGCCCAGGAATGGGCAAGGGGGAAGGTATTGATTGGGTCTCCCATACCCCTTATCATCCTCAGGCAAACGGAATAGTAGAACAGATCAATGGATTAGTTAAAAGATTTGCAAAGCTCCATGCATCAAATTGGGACCTGAGACTATCTGAAGCAGTATATACTGTTAAGAACAGATGGGGCAAAAGTCTCCAAGGAACCACATAAAATTGGCAAATTCCCCATACAATTGCAGAAATGTTTAAATTACCTTAAATTGGAGTTGTACCCCTGATACTGACTAATCCAAGGGCATCATATGCATGGGAAGCAATAGGTTACTCTGACCACATACAATGAATAAGTAGTAGGTGGATCATACCAGATTTCTAACTGACACATTGTCGATCATATATATGGTCGAGCAGCTCTTTTCCATTTACTTACAGGTGTGCCCCAACAAAAGAAGGGACAAGAAGCATGATGGGGTGGAGACCCAAGAAGCATCGACCCAAAGTATGAACCGTACCTAAATGGAATGGACAAGCTGTGCAGAACTTGAATGTAGCCCAGACGTTCTTGGTTTTTCTGATTTTTATATGTTTGTTTTGATAAGGATAATTGTTTGTTAACTTAGGTTTTAATAGTAGATGTTGTATCATGGCTGTGATTGTAATTGCCTTCTGTAATAATAGTCGTTAGGTCTAAAATAACCACAGGTATAAGTAGACAATCTAGGATAAGGAATAGACAACCTTAAGCTTTTGAACAACATGTTGATGCTTCCCAGACTGTAAATCACACTGAACCAGACAGTGTGATCTATAAGATGATACAAGGTTTTGCTTGCACACTTAATTTTTCTCATGTGACTACCTGTTTGCCTCTACCACGTACCCCACCTCACGGGAGCCCCATAACAGGTATCCCTGTGGACATGGGTAAGAATTTAGATTGGCTCTGGAATCAAAATAAGTCTGCTATTCGGGGTGGATTTGAATGGAGGTGGCCATTTAACAATACATTAAATCAAACTCCAGTTTGGAGCCTAAATTGTTCTTACGCTCCACTTTGTCGGGACAATAACACTATGGGGTGTAGAGGCAAACAACCACAATTCTTCCACCAGCCATGTTCCAAACAGCCTCGGGCAGATACATGGTATGGGCGTAAGCCCTATTAGGGAAAGCATTTAGTCCTGAGGTATGTGGAACTGGTAAATACCCAGTGATGCTTTGAGTTTTCTTCAACACCAGTAATTCATGTACTTGGTTCAATGTAATGCAGGGCCACCTGCTGATTGTTTATGGTCTCGTGACCATGAGGAGAGAAGAGACGACAGGAAGGATTGCTATTCATGGAGGTCTTAACACAGCCAAATGTAAAAAGTCCTGTGTGGAATTGCACAAATATTATAAATTGTACCACGAGTGGGGATCTAGGAAATGGTTGTGGTTAATCCCTTCATTATGGCATTTAATTAGTGTTGCCTGCTTGTGTCAAAATTACACAAAGCCATATCCTCCAGCAATGGAGTGTAATACCAGCATAAGCTATAAAGACTTAGAATTTCCTGAGAAACCCTCCTGTTGGATCCCTCAAACCATGGGCAATTGCGATGACTCACCTATATATGCTCCACATCACTTAACTTGGATATGCTCAGATGGGACTATTACAGATATGTTAAACCCTATTCGTCCCGGTCTGCAATATACTTTGAGAGTACCATCATTACGCCCTTCTTATTACTCTGAAAAATCTATTTCTCAAGGGCTGTGGCATCCCCACACCAAACAAAGTCTGGATGTTACCGACTGGACTGTATCCTAGAAATCAGCAGTATGGGATGAAGGATCCTTTGGATTAGGAATAGGTCACCTTAGAACTAGAATTATGTTGTCCCATTTAACTGCATAACTGGAAGCTTTAGCAGTCCTTGCTAATGACAATTTTGAATTGCTCAGTATTCAAGTGCCAACAGTTTCAGAAGTCACACTTCAGAATCAACTCGTGCTAGATATGATATTACTCAAAGAACAAGGGGTGTGTGGGTACTCGAAAGCAAACCACGAACAAGAAGAATGCTGTGTTACAATTCCTAATGTGTCACTACCTCTTCGGGAAAACCTCCAGAAGATGAAGAAAACAGCTGAAGTTACACACGAGCTACAGTACCAAATAAAGGACACTTGGTTGGGAAATATTTTTGATAAAATAGAAGGGGTATTTACTGGATGGATTACTAACTTGTTACAAACATTGATTGTTATCATTTGCATTATCGCACTATGCATTGCTGTTAGTTGTGTTAAAAGAATTATTGTAAAATCTCTCTCTCAGGTAAGGGTTCACCTAGAAACAGAGGAATACCTGGCTCTACTTAAATATCCAGATGACAATTATGCAGGCACCTTGGCCTGTGATGATATATCAGTGGTTGAATTGTGACTCGGGTCTTGAGGTGGAACGTGTGGGATCACCCGGCTAAACAGGTTTCAGAGCACAAAGGGGAAATGCAGGGAGTTGTCATTCGACTCACCTTGGTCTCCCTTTGACAGGTCCTTATCTCTGCAGAGATGACCTGGGGGGAGCTGGGGAAATGGCTCAGCCAGGGGTTGTCTCCACACTGCATCACAGTAAGAACTGAAACCCGAATGGAGCCTTGAATTGTCCCTTAAACAAAATGCCCTGAGTCCCATCCCACCACTCTTCAGTCACTTTGTGTACTAGACATCACAAAATTAGCAGTACGGACTCTAAGGGGCCATCACATAAGATAAACATACCTGGATAACATTCCAAGGACACAGATGGCAGGTAGGAGACTGTCCCTGCCTTGTCCAGGATGCTGTAGAAGGTAACTTCCCAGCGAGCAGGAGGCCTTCCCTGAGAGAGAGGGTAAATGATTAAGAAACATGCATATAATATTCGACATGCTTCAATAAATCCATTAGTGCACTCTTTTAAGGTATTAATATCTAGCACACTTGTGGTTTGTGTTAGTAGCCTCCAGGAATCACTTGTAGGTTGTAATAGTGTAACCTGTGAACTGCTTTTTAAATTGTAATAGTGAATTCCTCCATTGTGTCCATAAAACCTGCACTAGGGGTGTATTGGACCTGTGAGTGAAGCTCAAATAAATTGTTAGTTTGAACCTTGCGCTGGTCTCTGTCTCTCCATCACAGAGAATCTTCAAAATCACCGTAAAAATCCTTCTGCCCCGTGCTTGCCATCAATTACTTTCAACCTACGTTTGTCCTGTAAAATTCTAAATGTTGCTGCAAATCCATGATTTCCCTTTAAATTAATTTTTCCTTGTTTAATTCCAATCTGTAACATCAAACAAAATAAACTATGAATAACAGTGAAAATGCATCCAAATTTTCAATATAGAAAAAGCAAACCAGCAATCTGTTTTTACCTGTGAGAGCCAAGAATGTTTGTTCTAGATAAAGAACATGTGAGAATAAGGCCCAAAGTATCTATAGATGCCTGCTTTATTAGGGATGGTGCTTAAACTGTGACAGCTGAGAGCTGGTGGCATGGACCTGACCATGGCTTTTTCTGCTGTGGTCAAGGAGAAGTCTCCCAGCACAGGCAGCAGAGCTCTGCATCACCTCCTGGCATGATTCTGTGTAAGCATGGTTTCTAACTCTTTTGTGTGGGGGCAGATATGATGCGATGACTTTAGGGAAGTTGGGAGAGGAATGGCTATTCTGCTCACATAACAAATTTGAAAAGGGAGGCTTGGAAGGGCTGGAGATACAGGGAGAAACACCTCCCAGCGGAGGAATAAAGCAGAGAACCCAGGTGGAGGAAAAAAAAAAAAAAACAACTCTGGAAAAACAAAGGGATTAGGAAGGCAAAGACTGTTTGGAGCAAAGCACCAATTAAAGTAATTTAAAGTTTGTTTAAAAGGACAAAACCAATAAAATCTGACAGAAAATAACAAAACCCCAGACATTTAACTGCGTGGCAAGAAAACTGAGATAAAGTTGTGTGCTTTCAGTTTGGTGCTGTGGTCCACACATGCTGCAATGTGTGTTAGTGGGAGTCAGAGCAGGAGGGAAGGAGAGTGAAAAGTCGTGGGTACTTTCAGTCTTATTAAATTACTGGTAATACAGTTAAGTTATTAACATGTTACATCTCTGTGAGATGGTAACCTAAAATTTGCAAAGTGGAACAAGGTTATTTTTGCTTATTTTCCAAACCTGGCATGCAATTCCTTACCATTTCGTTACCATTCTTAAAGAGTCTCTCTTTGTCTATCTTTGGAAAGCATCGCTAAAAATACCTCATTACCATGGTATTTAACTCTAGACTTGGAAAATAAATCTTACTTCTTTGGAGTTCATGACACTGTAGGCAGTGGTCAGCAACACAGTAACAAAGATATACGAAGAGTATACGTGAAGATATATGAAGGCAAAACCAAATAGCCCAGATATTTTTGCTGATAACTTTTTAAACCCTCCCTCTTCTTTTAGATCATGCAAGAAGGTTTAGGCTGGAGCACAGTAATGAACATAACAACTCCAATAAAAAAATCTGGTTTGGAATTCACTCTTCTGTGGTATTCTTTGCTGTAGGTACTAGAAAATACTAATCAACTCTATGTAATTAAATTATGATCCCTCAAAGGTCCCTCAAGAAAGGGAAAGGTAAATTACGGTCCCTCAAGACCTTTTAGAGCAGCAGGAGATGAATGCTCTGGTAATGAGTCACTGTTTGCTTTCAGAGTTGCTGAAAATACAAATAAAGTTTTAAAAATGTTGCATCTCATTTGGGGGTAGTTCTTTAGAAAAAAATTATTAGATTATTGCTCAGCTTGTAATAGCATTAAAATGGATTTACCTAATCTTTTACCATAACTTCACTGCCTGTTTCTCTAGGCTAAAGTTAGCGTAGTAATGATCTCAAGTACTTGCTTTGGCATTTTATTTTGTTTTGCAGGCTTCTAATTTCTTCCATAGCTATTCTGTATTTGTTTTCCCTGCAGGAAAAAAATTCCCCTGGTTCCTAGTGAAGGAAATGGAAAACTCACTTCAGCTTTAGTTCAGCGAGAACAAAACCAAGTATAACATTACACCGAAGAAAGTCTTTTGTGTTCTTTATACTTCACGTTCCATGCCACTTGGTGCTTCAGCTACATTTAGATTTGTGAAATGGGTGTATTTTTCTCTCCCACTATGCTTACGTTTTGCCCAGGGTATCCAGGAATATCTCTAGGTCCTGGAGAACTCATTGACATGTTTCTGTAGAGGGGGCAGCTGCTGGCAGATTTCTTCCTCATGCTGTCTGCAAAAGCTGAAGTTTCCTCTAAGAACATTCTTTCACACACTTCTAATTACATGAGTTTCTGGAAAAGGTAGTCCCTGTAGTTAAAGAGCTTTAGAAACATTAGGAAAATAAAGTAGAAACAGTTCCACCAGAAAATCCAACAGAAACGCCTCCTAAATTTCCTGTAATTATCTGGTTAACAATGTTTGGCTGTACTGCCCTCTTCTAGTATCCAGCTAAGGCTATGTTTATAGTCCAAATATTCAAGTGTGATTATTTTTAAACATGACTTTTACAAAAATAAGGAAAAATTTTACAAGAAAATGTCTGTGATCTTATCGGTTTGGATTAATTTCCTTGTAAAGTTAAACTCAGATTCAGTGAGCCAGAAATCTTCTCTAATGCATTCTCACTGTCCTGAGGAATAACTTTTCACTGGTTTTGTTCCCATTCTGATCCTTCTGATGTGTTTGTTATATTGATTTCCTGCTGTGTTGGCTCAATTTGATCTATCTTAGAATCATAGAGTAGTTTGGGTTGGAAGGGACATTTAAAGGTCATCTAGTCCAACCATCATTGCAACAAGCAAGGATATCAACTAGACCAGGTTGCTCAGAAACCCTGCCCAGCCCCTGTACCAGGGGTTGCCCTGACCCAGGGGCAGGACCCTGCACTTGGCGTTGTTGAACCTCATGAAGTTCACATGGGCCCATTTCTTGAGCCTGTCCAGGCTGCCTCCAATCTTGATGTCACCTATTAGCTCACTTGCACTGGTGATCAACAGGTCTAGTGTTGCATCCCCTCTGGTAGGATTGTCTATTACCTGGCTTAAGAAGTTATCTTCCATGCACTCCTGGAGTCTCCTGGATTGCCTTCAGCTTGCCATGCTACTTTTCCAGCAGATGTCGGGGTGGCTGCAGTCTCCCAGCAGGATGTGGGTCTGCAAGTGTGATGTCTCCTGTAGCTGGAGTAAGAAGGCTTGGTCAATAGGCTCACCTCAATCAGGCAGCCCGTAGCAGACATCAGCCACAAGGCTCTGTTGGTTTCCTCAGTCTCTTATTCTCACCCATAGACTTTCAGCCTGCTCATGGCTATTCTTCAGAGACAGCTCTTCAGACTCTATCCATTTCTTTAAGCAGAGGGCAAAGCTTCTGCCCCTCCTTCCTCACCGGTCCCTTCTGAACAGCGTGAAGCCATCAGTAAGCAACACTCCAATCATGGGATTCATCCCACCAAGTTTCAGTAACGGCAACTGAATCATAGCTTTCTAGCAGCGCAGCATGGTGGCTTCCAGGTCCTCCTATTTGTTGCCCATGCTGCGTGCATTGGTACAGAGGCACTTCAGCTGGGCTGTCAGCCGTGTCACCTTCTTACAGGAACACCTTAATTCCTGTGAAGTATGTTACTGGTGTTTCCCTCTTGGCTCCTATTATCTCAAGAGCCCCTGGTTCATCTCTGTAAGACTTCAAATGTCCTGCAGTGTAGCCAGCACATCCATGTTAAGTTAAATCCCAAGTCTTGCATCCATTCACGTTGATTGCAAAACTGACTGACTTGATTGCACGTAATTAGTAACAATTTAAACTCACAACTGCCCCTGCGGGAGACTTGTAAATCCTGGACTTCCAGGAATTGCTGCTGTTCCTTTTGGACCAATTGCTCCCCGTTCAGGTTCGTATTTGGGAATCTGTCTCACTTCTGTGACCACCGGCCACCAAAGGAGGAAACAAGAAAGTTTCACTTAAGCACCGTTTGTTGTGTATTTGTTTCAGTGGCTTTGATGGTCCATCTCTCAGTGCCAGCCAGCCAGCCAACACTTCCTTCTCACCACTGCTCTCTCCGTTTCTCCTAGAGCACATTCAGCTCTAAGAAGAGCCATCCCCAACAGCTCTTTCAGAAGCCAGTGGTCCTCTCCCCACCTAGAGTATGCTATTATCCAGGTCCACAAAGATCCCAGCCAGACAACTAGTTATTCTGTACCTGTTAGCACACATACATGTAGGCTAAGATCCACTGAAAATTCAAAACTGCATTAGTAAAGGCATTCACCAATGCATCCCTTCTGTGAAAATGAGCCAGACTATCCTGAACGGACAACACCAAGCAGATCAGAGAATGAAACATCTGTAAGTTATGTCTGTCACTTTTGTCATGTTTAAAATTCCCAAAGTAATGTGAAAATCTGTTCAAGAAAAAATGAGCAACAAAACAGATGATAAATGCAAATTAGTCCTTTCTCAAGCTGCCACAGGAGAGGAATCTATCCAGAGCATTTGCAGATCTGCAGCCCTCTGCCAGGAGCAACAGGACAGGGCTCCCTGGTGCGATGTACAGTGGCAAATTTCAGCTTTTAAAGACTAGGGTAAAAGTAACCAGAACTTACTTGCTAATGAGAAGGATGTATAGCTTCTTTATGATCCTGTTTATGATCCTGAAAAGCCAGGTGGAAGTAAAGATGCGGTTATTCCTGGATTTTCCATCAGTGCGAATCAGAGCTTCACTAGGAAGAACTGTCTGTTGGTCTTCTGTCACAGAGTTTGTGGACTCAAGGATAAAATGACAGACATGTTCTGAGTCGCTTTCCAATTTACACTAACAGCAGAGAAAACTTTGGCTTCTTTCCTTGCTCTTTCACAATCTGGCAAAATAAGTTTCATTAAGAGAACTATTTAATTCATAATCAAATAAGGAAAAGTTGGGTCTGAGAGCCTCAAAGACTGTGCAAAGCTAGGCTTAGTCACTGAAAGAAGCTGTTTCCAGGCTTCCTTAGCATTTGCATATCCTTAGCACGGATGTACACGCTTTCCTAATCACCCAGAGCTCTGCGGGTGCATACTGATTTCTATGTCAATTATTTCATAAGTAATTTTCAGCCATACAGAAGATGCTGCCGGAAGACTAGTGAGGCCTTCTTCCTTTATGTCTTTCTGTTTATGACAGGCAAGAAGTCCCCTTTCCACTGGGACAGCTCCAGCCTCAGCCATAGAAAATGGTGCACTTCTGTTGCCCTCCAGAAAAGATAAATGGAGCAGCGAAGTTCTAGTGGCAGTTTTTGTGCTTTGGATGACCACAACAGCATGACATAGAAGACTACCACAGAACCCATGAAAGGGTCTAACTTCTGCAGCTGGGACAGCCACATACCTGTTTTCAAATCCATTCCCTCCCTGCCCAGATCTCAGACATTCCCAGTCCCACCACCCTTTGGAGGAAGCCAACTTTGTGCCAGATTTGCATAAAGTGTTAAAAGTGTGGATGCCCTATAGCTATAAACAGAGTTAGCCAGTAAACAAGGCCAATCAGTCTCTGTCTTTGGCTGCTAAGCTGTATATAGAACTTGATGGGGCTGGGTTGTATTCCACTTGTCTAGAATACAAACATTTAAATCAAAATTAAGAATTCAGATTTTTATTCTAAAAGCTATCCTTAAGGGAGCACTCAGCAAGGATGCAACAACAGTAAGCAGATGAGGGACCGTGCAATACATTACTTAATCTTAATGGCTAAATTATTTACTTTAGGAACTACTAACAACAAGTTTTGAACAGCGAGCAGTTCCTAACTCTATCAAATTTGTGAAATACGTACAGGTTTGGAAAGAAGAGGGAGAATATGCTGCAATACCAAAAAGAAGCACTGTGATCACCCATTGGGACTTTCTGCCGCTGACCACTCAAGTTTCTGCAACAAGTTCTGACCAACTTCCTACACCTGACTTGGTAAATACAGTCAGTGTCATTTAAAAAGCTTTTAAAGGTGAAGAAAGCAGTACTGCACACTTTTTGAACCCTGTTCTTAGCAGCAAAGATTACTAATAGTTGGAAAAACAGAACAAAGAAAGTAATACTAATCTGCGCTTTAATCACCATTACCGTAGGTACTTCTTAACATAGTGAACCAACAGCCCCATTCAGACCTTCATCAGACAGCACACGTGCATCAGCTACAGTAATTAAAATTGTAGTTAGATACTCAGCAGGTGAGACTTCAATAGAACTAGAAAAGTCATCATCAGTTCACACGTAGGGCATGTTGGCACTGCTAGGAGCGATGTCTTGGAGAATTGCAGCACTCAGGCCCTGGTCTTTAGCTCCCCACCCCACCAAAGGCATCGTGGTCCACTGCAGTGGGGAACCACGCAATTATGGGGCAGAAACTGTTGAGCAAGCATAGAGGCAAGCTGGTAAATCCACTTGGCACAGTGTTGCACTCTACAGATTTCAGATCTCGGGTTCACAGCAGCAGACCAGAGCCATATAGTGCTGCCTCCAAGCTAAGAGATGCTTTTCCCCACAAAACCAGTCAATCAGCTTGCATACGCGTCACTCTTAACTTCAGAATTAACATGAATGAACTTCAGATATCTCTGTATCTATATTCAACATTCTGCATTCCCTCAGCACTGTAGCTGTTCTGTTTTGCTCCCGCTGTTATAAACAGTTGCCTTATGTTTTCAACTAGAACTAGGTGGCTTGGTAGCATTCTGGATTTTGAGCTGTCACACGTCTGTAGGATTTTCCTGACAGAAATACACTTGCATATGTATATACGCGTGTGTGTGTACATATATACATATACATATCTGCACATACACATATATATGCATGACATACACATGCATATACTGCCTGCACAGGTGAACCCAGCACTCGTGGGTGCTCAAGACTCTCAAGACTCTGCAGAGTCAGTTCATGCAGTTCAAAGCAGGTGCTTTTCATGGCTGACACGTGCAAAGTGATCTGAGCTCACAGCAGCAGAGATCCAGTGACTTTGCGGGAGTTTTGACCGACTTGCAGGTGTCAAAAAGTCACAGAAAAGCGTTTTTTAAAAGTTTTTTTAGTTCTGACTGCACGAAGTGTGGTGTTGAAGAAGGAAGATACGTCTGGAGGAACTTAGATATTATTTGGTCTAATTAGAACTTACTCTTTGTGTATGGATTTAACAACACCTATGTTACGTATTAAAATACTTTGACTATTGCCAGAAGGATGTCATCAAATTTTAGTATATGTTATTGCTTTGTAGTGAACATTATACATTTTGCTATGAAGTTTTAGACTTTATAGCTTGGAATCCCTAAACTGCCATAAACTCAATTTCTCCTTGATCTCCCCAACACATTGAATAACAGCTATCAATATTAGATACAGATGTGTTACTTTTCCCCAGGAATCTACACCAGTAATGTAGAACACTGCTGGCCCAGACCTCTGATAATGGGCATCTGCTGCCTGACCAGCCTGCCACTGCCCTCTACTACTACCTGAAAGGAGGGTGGAGAGAGGTGGGGGTTGCCCTCTTCTCCCAAGGGAATAATGACAGGAGCAGAGGAAATGGTCTGAAGTTGGGGC
>JAHREE010000257.1:1153042-1166041 GCA_033628505.1 Tringa tobata
CACACGCTGTGAGCATCAGCCTCTTCATTCTGACACAAAAAAAATAAAAACATCTTTCCAAATGCTCTCACTCCGTACGCCAAGAGAGTGGAGCCCAGAGCTTGCTCCTTCTGTTTATAATCTCATTTCAGCTGTGCAGCTGGTGAGGAAGCCGCGTGGTCTTAGACAACACAGGGAATTAGGGGGAACTGGAAAGCAATTCTTAAGAAATCATCAGTGAAAGCAATCAGGAGAGGAAGCCCACAGTGCCGGGAAGAGACCAGAGCCTGACTGTACCGGGAAGCTCCCGGCAGTCTTCCAAGGAGGCTGCATTATCTGTATTACGGTGCATTTCAAGATGCTTTAAGACTGTGTAAGAGGCACATAAAAGAATTGCTTTTAACTACGCGCAGTATGACACTAATTAGTAGACAAACACAACAAGTCAAGCAAACCAACCACACAAAGCCCTAACCCTGTTCTGCTCCTGGACACAGCTCATCAGTGCACATCCACGTCAGCCACTACGTCCATCAGCCAAGGGACAACTCTGCTTCCACATCCACGGCAGCCACTGCGTCCACCAGCCAAGGGACAACTCTATTTCCACATCCACGGCAGCCACTGCGTCCACCAGCCAAGGGACAACTCTGCCTCCACATCCACAGCAGCCACTGTGTCCATCAACCAAGGGATAACTCTATTTCCACATCCACGGCAGCCACTGCGTCCACCAGCCAAGGGCCAACTCCATTTCCACATCCACGGCAGCCACTGCGTCCACCAGCCAAGGGATGACTCAATTTCCACATCCATGGCAGCCACTGTGTCCATCAGCCAAGGACAACTCTATTTCCACATCCACAGCAGCCACTGCGTCCACCAGCCAAGGGACAACTCTGCTTCCACATCCATGGCAGCCACAGTGTCCATCAGCCAAGGGACAACTCTGCTTCCACATCCACAGCAGCCACTGCATCCACCAGCCAAGGGACACCTCTGCTTCCACACAGTCCTAGGCACTATCCCACTGGTTTCCCTCATCCCTCCATTTTATCCAGCCCCGGTAGGTCCTCCCACACACAAGTTTTCAGGTCCTGTGGAGAAGCTGCAGAGTCTTCTAATCAAATACTGCCTAGGAGGCAAATACATCTCTGCTGATTTCATTTTCTTTTTACCAATAAATTAATTTTCTTTCGGAATTGAAATTTTTAGGTCAAATACTCACAATCTGCAGCTTTATAAGAATAATAGTCTTTGTATTAAAAGTATACCGCCTAAATTTCATCTAACTAGTTTCTCTCCCTCTTAATTTCTTCCATTTAGGATCTACAAAAAATATTAAAATAAATGCAGTAAACTCTTTCACAAATGCTAGGCTTGGGTAGTAACCGCAACGCTGCATTTACACACAGAAAGCCTGTCACCACTACACACAATCCTGTGGCCAGTCAGTGCAAAGCTGCCCACAAACGTCAAAGCTTCCCACCTTTTTGAGCCCTACGGCCACCACCAGAGGGAAGTGTTGGTTAAATAATACTGTTAATTCCATTCGCGAGAAAAATACTGACTGCTTGTAAATAGCTCTTTAGAGAGATAAGAAAGAGGAAGGCCAAGTTTGCCACAATTAAAAGATTAATTCTTCTGCCTCTAAAAATCAAGGGTTTTTTTTTCTGATTCATGCACGATCAATAAATAAGGGGGAGGGGGGGGAAGGAAGAATCTGCCTGAGGAGTGCCAAAAATCCTCGATAAAAGGGGAGAGCATAAATGTAGACTGTTTCTTAAAGAAGGCTTAAAAACAAACAAAAAAAATACCCCAAATAAATGATACTGACTGTAATGAAAAAGAAGGCGTGCCTTAAGAGATTACACGAGGAGCAGTTCACGTCAGGGACGACAGAAAAATACGTACTTGTAAAAAGATTATTTTAATAAAAAAAAGGTGCATGAACTCTCGGAAAAATAAGCCACTAGTGAGTACCACCAGTGGTCAAGCCAGTCAGTGTCCTGCACCATCGGGCACCAGGAGGAAGCAGAGTGACCCACCTGGCCGAGCCGCTCACCAGACCAGAAGACTCATCTCATCAGCTGATGTTCCCAGTGGCAGAATACATTAATTTCTGCAAGCGTTGCTCTCCTCACTTATTGGGATAGAACGGATCCTCTGACAATCAAGCAATATTTTTTGCATTGTTTTCTTTCATGCTCGGCGCTATCTCATGCCAAGAACCATCAAAAGCTTTCCTTGCGTTCTTGACTGCCCTGGGCATGAGCGATTAATCTGGTGTGGTATAGAAGAGACCCAGAGATTGCCTGTCTGTCAGGACATGAATGCAGACGTGGTCTTCGCCGTCAGAATTGCTGACTTGCCATAAATCCCACGCAAGCCGTGAACTGACTGTCTTTCACAACCTCAAAGGCTGCGATGACGGAGTGCTCGGGTGGGAAGTCATTTGGGTAAGCCACACTGTAAGAAAAATCCATGTAACGCCTGTTGGAGTCTGCCTGCTGACAAATACAGAAAAGATCCATTCCATAAATCACATTTCTAATGGTTTTCACATAGCTATTTTAATGGCCCTGTAATGCAGAAGCAAGACCCACATCAAGAGACGTTGAGGAATACATTTTAAGATCAGTATTTAAAGGATTTGGCTGCACGAGGCTTCCTGATACTAATTAACCATGTGTCTGGGGACTTCAAAGAAGAAAAGGTCACTATCTGCATTTTTATCTCGGGCAAACTTCTGCCGAAGACAGTGGGGCTGGTCTTCCTGTGGGTCTGTGCCGCATTCAGCGCTGCCCCACCAGCTGCGCAGCAGAGCAGGCTGGGACTACCAAGAGCAGGTTGCCCACTTACCTAGCCCTTTGAGGTGGGTTGCCTTTCAGCACACCCAAAGGGAGTGGTCTCAAGGTGCTTTTATGTGCGCTGCAATCGCAATTAACACAATTATTTGTTTGTTTAGTAGTGTCTCTTAAAAAAAAAAACAACAAACCCAAACACTGAGGGCTTAATTCATAGCTTACATAGAGCTTTTCCCACGCTGCCTGGAAGGATTTCTGTGGTGGGCTGCAGTTCATGAGCTGGATTCTTCAGCTATGCTTCTCTCGCTTGCTTCGGACAATCCAAAGCCCTGCAGAAGTTCAGACACTGCAATTTGGAAATACTTTTATTACTTTAATTTGTTTGCCATGGATCCACAAAGTTGCATGGTAGAAAGCTGGTAGAATTTTCTGCCCATCTCTTTGGACTTCAGTGGTCGTGCTGCTGAGCAGTAGGGGTAATTGCTTATTTAGAAACACTGACTTTGCAAATTCTGCCAATGTAATATGTAATTGTTGTGGTTATTTCCCAATCTATATTCTAAAATCCTCAGGTTTTGCAGCTCGAGGAAGCGAAGATACTGCCCTCCTTTCAAAGAAGGTCTGTACGCCAAGGACATGCACCGCCCTGGTGGTTCCCAAAGGGGTGTTGGCTGCCCCAGAGGAAGCCAAACAAAAAAGAAATTATGGACCTGCTTCCTCATCACCTACTAAAACTGGAAGTTTACAATGGTTTGGAGTGGAGAACACACAATCCTAGCTCTCCACAACTTCTGAATCTGCAGCTGAATCGATCACTTGATTCCTCCCTTTAAGAAAGCTCAATGTGATTTTTATTAATTTCCTGGGTTTTGCTACCTGGTGCATTCTGCAGCCAGTGCACTTTCAAACCAACAGACTAGTTGGAAGGTATGAGACATTTCCTTCCTCGCCTCTAACAATGACTTCTTGCCCTGGGAAAAAAATATCTGCTCTTCACAATTGCTTATTCCGTAGGTAATTAGAAATAAAAAGGGAGTGTTTTGTCAGGAAACGTGTTTCTTATCCAGCTGCCTGAAACACAATTGCCTCCACTTGCCTAATTTACGTGTAGGCTTCAGTTTTGTAAGCGTAGCTGAAGTGCCTCGCTGCTGGTGGCTTGCACGGACCAGCTGTAGAAATGGAAGCCCAGCAGAGCGCTCAGGATGAGTGTTCCCACACTGGTATCCACCACATTATACCACCTAAAGGAGATTTATGATTTCAGAATAGACTGAAAGACCCACTCATAGATGTAGAAACAAATTTGGTGAGTTATTCCATAAAACAGCATGATCTTTGGATGCACAGCACTTTTTTTTTTTTTCCCCCTGTTCGTTTTCACAAGACAGAAAACCATTTTAAGTTTAATATTAAATTGCGTCCCAAATGAAGGTGCGGTTCAGGTGGTCTTTTGTTTCTGTGTATGCACAAATGAAATAAGTACACATAAATATGTGTGTATTTAAAAAAGCAGGGGGGAACATATTCTAACAAAAGAGATCATTGTTAATTCCAGGAGGCAGAAGGTTATTTTTCCCCAAAAAAAATCCCACAACCAACCAAAAACAAGCCAACTAAGGTGGTGTACTTCAATGCTATTATCAGAATTTTTTAGAATACTTCTATTTTAAAACATCATGGATAAATTATGAAGAAAAAGCGTGGTTACTTCTCTTTTTTCTTTATCATAGCACGTTTGTGTAACAAAAAAAAAATATTTCCAACCTACTCCAAATCAGAATTTATCAGCTATGAGGAGGAAAGGGTAAAAGAGAGCTCTCCTATGTTTGCATACTTGTAGCATTGATTAAATACAGGCACAATGAAGTACTGAAGAGTATCACCAAGAGAACTAAAACAACCTGAAATAGCATTGTATGCATTATATGAAATATTATATAAGTATCTATGAATGAAACATTTAATACTTAAATCTGATCACTATTAATGATAGTCCACTACTAACAATCTCTTAAGCATTAGGCTTGCAGTGGTTTTTTATGCAAAAAAGTACATGTATGAGTATAAACAAAGTAGTTCATAACCTTATAGCTGTTGTTATTTATTGTGCTCCAAATCTCTCTCTAAAGATGCTTTACCTCTACACTGAAGAAAAAATGTGTAAAAGCTACAAATGTAAATATCCCTTCACTATATAAATTCATGGCCCAGAAATATACACTGCAATACTTCTGAAAATTAGATTAAAGAATCATCCACAAGTAGAAAGCAGCAAGCTGCATCATCCATACCCAGATTATTAATACAGCAATTTCTCACTTTTTTTTAAAAACTAACAGAATTTCAACTAATGTGTATTAACAAAATTCCAGACGTAGTGCACAGTGGTACAATTTAACTCCTTTGTCGAGAAGTGAAGTTAAATATTGAAAGTGTCCCTTAGAGTTTACTGTGAAAGTCTGTTCTAAGAATTCAGCTTTCTGCTTTTCTACAGACTCTGACTAGATGATTAATGTAGCTTTTTTTTTTCCACATGGTTTTGATGGTTTTCTCTTTCCTGTTTCCTGAATTGAATTAGCCAGACATGGATTGTATTTTCTACATGGAAAGTTATGGTATTAAACAGATTTACTTCTTACTGTTCTCACCGTAAGATCCAGCCCTGAAGCTACTGATGTCAGAGGAATTTTGCTCTTGACTTTGTTTGAAAAAGATAAGGCTCAAAATTACTCAAGGCAAAACAAATCTCAATTTGTTAAATTGCTACCTGCAAAGCAAACTCCTGCTTCCTTTAGGCCTGGGCAGGGGCAGGGAACAGGCAAGTGAGCTGCTCACCGCAGAGGGCTAATGTATGTATATACATACATAACGTCCCTGTGTGTGCATATGTGTCTCTTGGCGAGAAAAGGAATGACTGATCAATGAGTTCCAGGAATCCTCTGCAAAGCCTCCCCGGAGACAAGACAGAAACAGATCCTTCCCCTGGCGCTGAGGCCTTTTTGGAGCACTTCCAGGGGGGTAATGTGAATTCTGCATCTCCGTACCCTGCTCAGCATCAAGCCTGCAGTCGCAGGGGTTTGCATCAGCCAACCTGTGTTATCGTCTTCCCCATCAGCCTGTCTCTGGCCATTATCAGGAGAAAAGGCAGAGGAGTAAAGAGATATGCGTGTACTGACGCACACAAGTGCTTATCAAAGCAAGGGTAACAGCACTAATATGCTATTAGGCTGCTGCAGCAACAATAACAATAGGCATTCGGAGCATAGTGCTTTAAATACTGATATTCAAATAAATACCAACACATTGAAATCACCTCATAAAATCAAGATCAAAGGACTTCTCAAAGCCATCTTTCAAAATCTTGCTTAAAATGTTCTATTAGCATCCCCATTACTTTTCTATCTCTGTATATTTAATACACAGAAACGTTTGTTATATCACTTCATAGCTATTAAAAAGCCATCTTTGTTAAATTATGTGTCTATTTACCTTAAAAGACAGCCTGCACATTTTGTACTCGATGCCTTTGGGAAAAAAAATGCTTTTAACATTCCTATAATACAACACTTAAAAAATTCTTACATGAACTGCAGTTTAACCAGTTGATCCCTTTTTGTATTCCAATTATTCTGGATAAAACCACACATTGTTATGAAGGAAAGGGAGAGAAATTAAACATAGCAGTTCCTATCACACAGTTAACCATATGCTGCTCTTTCTCGACAGCCAGGAGGAACAGCCAAATGGGACGGATACCCTGTGATGGGTAAAACTGTTCCAATGCAGGAAAGCAATGTTACAAACACAAGCAAGAAAAAGCACATCTTTGACAGGCAAAAGCCAAAGCTGCTGCAGGAAGCGAAAAAGTCTAAGAGCACAGGCCAGTAAGCAGAAGGAAATACATAAAAGCTACAGATGAAAACAGACCCAACAAGGATACCTCCCACCAAACACCCTTTTCAGACCCCCACTACTTTGGGCACCTTGTCTTTCCCATTGCAGTGCCTACAAACTCTGCTTTCTTGCAGTAAGGTGGGATTACTGGGTCTTCGCTCCTCTTGGAAGGTCTCTTTCCAAATAGAGTTGCCTTGAAAGTCTGCTGAAAGATGTTTCTGGGTTGCTCTTCTCCTATCTGCCCAAGAACCTTCCAATAACTGACACCTTCGTGGCAGGGCAGGGTAAGTCAGATTTAGTTAACAGGTAAGCTCTGCTCAACCACCCTTGAGGCTCCAGAATTCTCAATTACGGAGCCTTCTTTATAAAATTTTCTTTTCCTTGGTTTAGCTGAGGGCAGGGTTGTAATATTTCAGCACATCGCTTGCCATCCAGCAGTAAGACATATTTGTTGAACTGAAATCTAAAAAACCTTTTCAAGCTGCTACTCATACCTGCTATGGAATGTTTGTCGGCCTGTTCATTACAGAACACAAGACTGAATAAAATTCTTAATTCATTATAGTGAAAGAGATTGTCACTGATAATTAGAAGTCATAAGGAAACACTTCATTATTCCATTATTCTCCTTATTTGAGGCAATTCTATTCACACATGTAAGATTCTGCTGGACTTTGTGAGACACTGTGTAGTATCAAAGTGTAATATTTTACAAGGACTTAGTAAATTCAATAGAAATATATCTGACTCCTAGCGGTACCATACAGAAAAGAAACAATGATTATTATAGCTGAGCTATAACCATTTATCCATCAATAACTATTTGTTTCTCCCTCTCACACCACCTTAAGGTGACCCCATGGTGATGTTCTCCTTAGGCTACCCTGGGCCATCAGGACAGAGGAATGGGAGACTCCATGGCTGACACTAGAATGAACCCAAAATAAGCCATTGTCCTTGTGTGGAGTCCCAGCCACCCCACCAAATTATCCTTGGGAAAAAAAAACAAAAAACAAAAAACAAACAAACAAAAACTGAATAGCTGCCAGTAATCCAAATCATCAGTTTGGAGTGGTCCCTGAGTTATATTGTGTCTGGCTGTGTAACTAGCAGCAGCACCAGGAGACCAGGTAACTCTCACTGGTACCTGGGTGTATCTCCTCACCCAACACTATAGCAAGTTTCAGGAAATACACATGGTAGCAACCTTCCATCAAGACAAAATGCTGGAAAATTCCTTTCAATCCATACTATTCTTCCTGATAGAGCAGGTACTTCAGTGTGTGACATTCAAGCCTCTTGTTTCTGTGACAGCTGCACACTCCTCCCATAAGGAGCAACAGCATTTTACCATCTAATACATGAGAAGTTCCCCACTCTCATCCAGAGCAAGACATTTCCCTCCTACCATAAGCAAATCTAGTGTTAATGAACTTCCATTATATACCACTTACAGCAAAACATAAAATCATGAGAGGAAACAGAGAATTCTTACATTTAAAAAAAAATAAAATTGGTGCCACATTGAGAGTCCTTATTTACAGGGTTGGATGGAGTGCTTCCCTGCATACTGTAACCTTGGCACCTGCACAACTGCAACCTAACTTTCGTTAATTTATTGACTTAAAACACTACAACATGTATTCTTCCGTAAGTTTGAGGACTGCTATTTCAGCTCCTGTCGCTCTTTCATGACAAAATAGAGATAACTTCTATTCCTCTTAAAATTATCAGAAGAGGGGTCAGCTTCAAGCATGTCTAAGTTCACTTCAGATTTAATGAAACCTTTACTGCAGGAGTGAGCACAGCACATTTACGACAGATTTCTTGGGATCTCAGGGAGAACTCCTTACAACAATTTAGTGACGCTGAAAGATAACACTTGGAGAAGTAGCGAAGCAAAACTTGAATTAGGAGAGTAGTGGCATGCATATCAGCTGGGATAAAATAAGTCCAGCATGGTAGCCATTAAGTAGCCTTCAAACTAAGACTTCAACTGAAACCTGTTCTGTAGTAACTCCCCCCCCCAGCTCTAACACCCAGACTGCAACTGCAAATTGCACGAGCAGTTGAAAAAAAAGTGCAGGCCATCCACACACAAACAGCTACTACCAAGTTTCAGGCTTTGATAATCGTGTGGCTCCTTTTTATTGTCTGGTGAGCATCACGCCTAGTTTCTTGGACTGAAAACAAACAGATTAACGTTTCTCATTCTTGCTGCCACTTCCTCTGTTTCATACTAAAATGTCAGAACAAAATCAGAGGTGAAAATACTCATAGCCAAACACAACAACTGTCCCTTGCAGCAGTGGTTCCGCGTTGTAAGGATGGAAACCTAATGAGTTCCTAAGGAAGTCCTCCACACCATTATGAATCAACCCTATAGTGGTCATCAAAAGCCTCCCTTACACAGGAAAATTCCCAGCTGTGGGTACACTGTGAATATCTCTTCCAGCCATCTTAGTGATCCTCACAAATTCTGATGCCACTGTCCATGCTAGTCCGCTGCTTCTTTCATTTCTTTGCAAATATCCATCCCTTTGACAGCTGTCCTTTCTCCACTTTCACCTGGAATTTTTCCCCTTCAGCCACAGTGGCTGCCCCAGTCTCCTATTTTGATAGAGTGATTTCTTCGAGGGTACCCTCTCAAACATTATTCGAACTAGAAAATATTTTAATAACAAGTGTTTCTAGATAAAATACTGACATTAGTCCTCTGCCAAGGACTACAACTGGTACAATGTTGCCAAGGAATAAATGGCAAGGTCAACGTGTCATCATTGTTATAAAACACAAAAGTCATATACAACAACTAAGCACAAAATCCACCCCCGAGCATAGGTTCTTGCAGATTCCTCATATTTATAGATCAAAATATTACACGAGTAGGGAAAGGAGAAAATCTTCCCTATTTCCATGTATCTATGCGTAAAACCCCACTTGTGTATTGCTCTTCCGGTTTTGGTAGAAAGAGTAAATCCCTCCGTAGCCTGAACACGTAGCAACTCCATGTCCACGCCTTCCCAGGGAGCAGGTGGGGCACTGGTCTACCAGACAGAGCTTTTACATTTTGCAGTGTAAAAGCAAAACCGTCTAATTTTCACTTCGGGTAGAACACAGGGCCTCAAACACGTTTGCAGTAAAAAGGGACTCACGTTAGCAGGGGATTTTCTCTTGCTGGTCCAGTGGAGGGCAGCAAAATATTTAGTAAAGATATTCCTCGTTTAATGTCATCGTAATCACTCGGTTGTCTCAACAAACGGCTTCATAAAAATCTTGGACGAGTTCAGTACTTCTTTGTTTGGCTTACAAGACCTTACGTATTTGTTTATTTTAGTGAAAAGTAAGTTTTTAGACTATTTGAGACTATTTTTCACATTGGAGATTGTGCCTTAAACAAACAATGCTTCCTGTATAAATAACTCTGTGGTGCTCCCATTCTTTCCAGAGCTAATGACATCCGTATCGAGAGGAGGAGGGTACTAATGCTCTGCCTCGAAGCCAGCTACTCCCTTCTCTGGAAAGCTTGTGTAAATTTACCAGCGATTTAAATCCAGCTGCGTATTTCCAGCGCAGCTGTATTGGCATACTGATGGTCTTGCATCATTCATTTGCTATGAGTATGCCTTATCTCAGCTTTTAGTTTAATATAAAGGGGAGTCAGCAGTACTCGTGGAATAGTTTGGAGACTGTGTCCTAAGCTGGAAACCAAATTTAAAAAGAAAAGAACAATATTTTAATGCATCTGTTAATGGATTTTGTGCGATTCTCTTTAGTAGAATCTGAATATCAAATATATTAATTTTACACTGATATTTCATGAAAAGCTACTGCTAATAACCTTCCACGTAGGGACAGTCTGACTGCAGAAACACTGCTGAGAATACAATACACAATGCCTAAAAAGTCTTCAGTCTAAACCACAGGAGCTGGTAAAAGATCTTTTACTCAGGAGCGCATGTGTGTTTTACAGGCTGTAAAATCTGATTGTCCTTATCAAATGCTCGGGGCATCCTCCTGGAAATCTGGAAATGAGCTTTCCTACTGACTTTTTTTAATGACAACAAGGCAGAAAGCAGAACAAAGAGGCACCACAGACCGGCTGGGGGTCGGGAAGGAAGCAGAGGTGGCTGCACGGTGCCTCCGGCGTCTGCTCACACTTTACACCGAGCTGGCGACACCGGTGTGGCAGAGGGGCTCCGGCACGGGCAGGAGAGGGGAGCAGATGCTGGAATCCCAGGGGTGACAACTGTCCTGCTCCTGGCCTTGGCTTTAAGCCGTCAGGTCAGAGGCTCAGGCTGCAACACGGAGGAGCGCAGTCTGGGAACAACGCGCATGCTGCGGTCAGAAATTTGAATTTTGAAGGTGATTTTTCCCGGGGGAACACCGGCAAAACCCAGTGTTTCATATTGTAGCTGAAGCAAAGAGCTACTAGATAGCTGGATCAACGAGTGCTAAGTTAATGCCAAGAGTACACTGCAGAACCCTTCCTACCCCACAAGATGGGCTGTGGGGAAAAACACAATGAAATTTTTCCCAATTATACCCCTAGAAATTCAGGACGAGGTAACCTGTGCAAATGAAGCCATTCCCAGAAACAGGAAGGGTTTTGGTGTGTTTCTCACAAGGATGCTGGTGGCTGCTGGCACTGTAGACACTTGACTGCAGACAGAGAAAGTGAAGAAAAAAAGTGCAAGACAACTGCACTTTGAACTGGGAAGAGCAAGGACTCCAACTGGGAGTGCAGCAAGCTACTGGGGCTTTCCTGTAGGATTGCCATACGGCCACTCCGGAGTGTTTCCAGCTGACGTCCTTGAGAGAAGGTAAAATTCTGGATGCTCAGTGAAAAAATAAACCAACCAAAAGAGATGAGATCTCCTAGCGAGAGGTGGGATTTCAACCAGGAAAGGGGAAAGCACTGACAGTGGGTGGGAGGCAGAATTTTATGCCGCATAATTCCTAAGTTAATAAACGCCTACAGTAGGATATTTCAACAAGAAACAAATTACCAACTTCCTCTTGGAGCTGTATAAACTGTCTATGAGAAATGCTTACTTAGATAGGATGTAGCAGTGTGTAATACATCTTGTCAATGCACAAAGTATACCTCTACGTGCATAAAAATTCTATTTTATGTTTGGACTTCACTCTGGCAAATTATTTTCACTGACACGTGCGGAGGTAAATGTGATTACAGAAAACACACTGCTCAGAGAGGCACCAGACTGGGAGTCTTGCAGAAGAAAACTGCTCTGCTTTACAGTATGCCAAGGCCCGACTGAATTACTGTCCCAAATCGTGCAACGCTTAGGAGGTCATGAGGGCCTGCTGAAGAGCAAGAGGACAACCCGTGCAAGTTTCATCCAACACGGCTCTTTCTCAACTGGAAAAACATCAATATTATTTCTATTTGTTTATTGCTATTAGTATTAATTGCTATGGAGCCCGATCAGGTGGAGATGTTGAAAGGAACAAAGCTGGAAAAGGCAAACAATAGCAAAGAGAAGGAGCTGCACACAATAACCAGGTTCACAGCTGCTAAAAAACGTCCCACGGAACAAGCTCCCTGGGACTCAACTGTCTCGCCAAGGTTGTCCAAGAGACACCCATGCAAACACTTGAGCTGCTCTTTCCTTTCCAGGTTCCTGTCAGGCCCGGGGGAGAGGCCTGTCCCACTCACAGCACATTCCTTCTGGCCTTTGCTGTGAGGCTCCTCCTGACTTCCACCGGCCCATCTCTGCCTGCTTTACTCTGGCCCTTTTATAGCATCAAACGCCAATGAAGGGTCAGCAGCTCCCTCCTACCCTTGACAAAAGCATTTATATCACCAGGATGAGATCAACACAAAGTTTCTTCACAGCTGGAAGCCTGGTTACTGGATATTGTGGTGTCCTTTGCCTTGGCTACTGCCTGGCCTGGTTCCCCACTATCTTCCCTACCTTAAACGCTTAGATTACCTCCACCTTATGCAAAAATATGGGCAAACAAGGTAATGCCTTTTACTCTTCTCCCAGCTCCTTGCCCCCATGCCTGCAACCAGCTCATTGCTTTCCCTTTACAGGTGCAGCAGAGGGCCACGAAGATGATCAGAGGAATGGAGCACCTCTCCTATGAAGACAGGCTGAAAGAGCTGAGGTTGTTCAGCCTGGAGAAGAGAAGGCTCCAGGGAGACCTTATAGCAGCCTTTCAATACCTGAAGGGAGCCTATAGAGGAACTGGAGAAGGACTCTTTGTCAGGAAGTGCAGTGATAGGACAAGGGGAAACGGTTTAAAACTGGAAGAAAAAAGATTCTGATTGGATATAAGGAAGAAATTTTTT
>JAHREE010000257.1:1166137-1196131 GCA_033628505.1 Tringa tobata
GGAATTTAAAGTTCATCTGGGAGCACACAGCCAGTCTGGTAGGCCCAGAAAACATAAAGCAAAGTCTAAACACATTAGCTATTGTGTATGATTGCTTGACATCACAGACTTACCCGTATTTCTACCTCTGCTGGGATTTTCCAGCACAAACACAGAATATCTGCTAAGAGTCTCTCAGATGTAACTGTCCCTGTAGAATGGTTAAGATTGGAAGGGACCTTAAAGATCACCAAGTTCCAACTCCCCTGCCACGGGTCGTAACTGTGGTTGTAGAAAACGAAACCAGAGATGTTATCAAAGGTGGTTTCTGCTCTTTTCCTGCAGTGAGGGATCAAGCCCATGGACAGCGAGGTCTGGGAGGCAGCCAGGGCTTCTGGCCTGGTAGAGGAGCACCTTCCTGCCCTGGGCTCCATTTCCTGAATTATACACAGCAGTGGCAAAAGCTGCAGCTGGGGAGCAGGAGAGCAAGCAGCTTGCCAAGCGAGGGAGTGAGCCATGGCTGGGAGGTAGGCACCTTGCAGCTGGGACAAATAATGTGGGTACGTGCAGGAAGCCAAGAAGCCGGAGGCCCCGCAGAATGGCGAGGGGAGAAGCAGGAGACAATGCCAGCTCCGAGGGGGGGCTCGTGTGCCTGGGTCTCCAGGAGGGAGGGAGATAGAGATGCCTATCTGGCCGCTTTTATGTGGGCTCGCAGTCTGAACTGCAGAATGGCTCCTTTGTCTCGGCCCCTTGCTGGGGCTAAAAGCCATGAGGCATGCGGCCAGATGGCCAGGGCGGGCTCCCAGGACCCGGAGGGAGGAAAAGAAGGAAAGCTTCATTCCTTGAATTTGCACTGATCCCCGAGGCTTAGAGAACAAAACTCCAGGGAGCACACACAACCTCAGGGGGAAATTTAGAGACCAAGCTTCTCAGACAGCAAGAAGGCACTTGCAAGGAAGGAGAGGAGCTGTGGATGCACCTACCTCACATGACATATGGTCTTAGCTGCTTAGACCTGCTTTATGAGACGTGTGCGACTTCAAAGCACAGCTAGTGAATGGGATCTCCATTCCCTTGCCCTGCCATGGGCACAGGAACAAATCCAGTTTTAAAAGAAAGGCCCGTAACCTTGTGGTCCCCTGAGAGCAGTCACTCGGGGAGCTTCCCAAAATAGAAACCGCGTGGTGGGTGCCAGAGTCAGTGTAACTAAGAAAATGGATGAAAAACAAGTGCTGAGCAACACAGAGGTATTTTTGTGTTAACCCTGCCAAATGGATTATTTATACCCTAATCTTCTGCTGTTGGTGTGACCGCGCCTTTTGAAGGAAAGTTGCAGCCAGCTTCTCCTGGTTATTTAACGAACGAAGCAGATAAGTTCACACCTTAAAGCAGTTCCACCAACCTCTGGCTGCCTTCCCATGCATATGGACTTCAGGATAATTTTTAAGGCAGAAAGTGGCAGTTTACAAGGAGATATTCTGGGGACAACGGAACATCAGGACTTCCCGGACTGTAAACAGACCTTAAGTAGCAAAACTACATCAAGCACTGAAAGTGTGTAATTTCAAGAGAAACATCCACGGCATGAAATGCTGCTTGTTGGACCTGGAGCCCGGAAAGGGGTTAAGGTGGCCCAAGGATGTCAATGAAAGCCGAAAGGCAGGCAGGCAGATACACATAACTAGGACAGGGTGCTCCAGTTCACGGGAGTCAGGTGCCCTGGCATGAGCACACAGAGGCACTTGAAGAACAGAAGTGAAAGAAATTGCCTCCAGAAACCACCTTGAAAGCTTCAAGGCAAGGTCATTTCTATCTTGAACAGCAGCATCTGACCAGCATCACCCACAGAGCTGACACCTACCTGCCACCCAAGATCTGCCTTCAGGTGCCTCCTTTTGCAGAGCTCTAGAGCCCCTCTTCTGTGTTACCAAAATCCAGGTGTTGCTCCCTGAATGACTAAAGACACCCACATGGGACTAGCAACAGCTTCTGCCTTTTCCTCATTAGCTCTGCTCACGCCACGGAGGAAGAACGGTCATCCTCAAGTGTCTGAAAGAGACTGTGCAGCTCACCCCAACTCACCACTGAACTAAGCCCCTCCAGACAAACTTTGGATTTTTGCACTTTTATATACATGGTAAGTATGTATAGACATTTCTTTTATGGAATGCTAATAATGACTTCCTACCACCTTCCACTTCTTTCAAGAACCTCCAGTACTTGGCTATCAATACTATCAGAAAAGTTCATTTTTCCTCAAAGCGTAGCAGAAATCTCCCTTATTGTTATTCAATTCCACTGATGCTTGCTCTTTCCCTACTGGAACAAATAATTTATTCCCTTCCTCTTTGGAGCATCCTTTAAAAAGTATTTTAACAAACACTGTTATCACACCTCCCCTCAGTCTTCACTAGACTAAACAATCCCAGTGCCTTCCACTTACAGGGCATGATTTTTTAAACCTCTGTCATTCTTTTTGCTTGCTTCTGGACTCTGTCCAGCTGGACCACATCTTTCTTGAAAGTGCAGTGTCCACAGAATCACATCTGAAACATCACCAATATGTTAAATACCGTAATAGTTACTTCAAAAAATCTCATTATACAGTACTCCCGACATTACATCTCCATGCTGGACCTGTAGTTTTTAACTTTCTTTTTTTCCCCAGGCTTTCACCAGGGAAAAATACAACTTGGGATGTTACCAAGACAGTTGAGGGGTGTAGCACAGGCTCCCAAGGGAGGAGTCTGATGGCTCTGTGCAGCAAACCAGGCCAGATGCCAGGTTAGACTCGGGAGAAGAGATGTTACCTCCTCCTAGATGGACTTGACAGCAAATTTAAGCTGACTCAGAGTGATGTGCACAATGCCCTAACATAACTTTTTCAATACATCATGAGTGGTAAATGAGGGTTCTGTTGCCATTACAGCACTTTTGGGGGTTTCAGTTATTGGGGGTTTTTTTCTTTAAACTTAAATTACTTCTTGACTGCTAAACTACTTCTTGATCCATTGTTAAAAATTATACTAATGGAAAAACTAAGAAGGAAGAAATACAAATAAAATTACTTATACACACACAAGTGCATGCTGGGACAGATGTCTTAAGTTTCCTAACTTTGTGAGGAAAAACTTAAGATTATGAAACAACTGCCACTATAACCATAACAGGGAGGAAAATAGTATAAAGCTTGGTTTAGGACTGAATAATTGTTTATTCAGTCCTCTGAATATTAGCTTTGCCTAATTATTTAATGGACTCCATGACAAGATCCACAAAAAATCTTCACTGACTAACATCTTAGTTACCTTTCTTCAATACTGAGATATGCAAAAAGTCCTCCAGAGCTCACAGGTCCTCTATTTCTCCCAGTTTGGCATGAAATTTAGCATCCAATTGCACTTTCTAAGCTTCACTTATGACTGCCTACCACATTTTTCTCAGGGCAGTGTCTGACTCACAATCTGGCATCATCATCCCCCCAGGAGCGCGTATTTGTCTCAACCAGCCAAGCTCCATAATAAAAGCCTTTTAGGTTTCTCCCTTTCTTGGTTCTTCTTCTTATCCTGATCCATCTCCAGCATTTCCCGTTTGCTGAGGATGTAGGAGTGGGCATAACCTGCACAGCGATACCTAATAACCAACCTGCTCTTCCTTGCAACATGTAGGCCATCAAACATATCTCCTGCTACTAATTTCTGCAGCACTCAGAAAATTACTCACATTTCACTTCTTAAAGTATCTTCATTTTCCTTTATGAAAATGCTCACTTGGACCGCTTCTACCTGCCAGCCAATTTTTTTGAGACTTTGCACCAAAACTGTAACTTCTCCATTTTCTCACTGACCATGTGTCTCTTTTCTTCTTGGTTTCTTCAGTATCTGCATTATGTTCTTTCTGG
Source organism: Tringa tobata (assembly GCA_033628505.1). Classification (NCBI taxonomy): domain Eukaryota; kingdom Metazoa; phylum Chordata; class Aves; order Charadriiformes; family Scolopacidae; genus Tringa; species Tringa tobata. Next base: position 1,170,018 of record JAHREE010000257.1, read on the forward strand.
TCTTGGTCCCATTTATGGTCTTTCTGGTCTTGGTCACATTTCTAAGTGGAGATTAATGAGGAGCCTGAGTCAATGCCTAGGATTAGCAAACGGGTGGGTTAACAACTGAGGGAAGGTCCTTGTGGGAGGGAGAAGCATGTACCTGCATTAGTCACATCATTAACATCAACACCCTTTAACAACTGGTTTGTACCAGAGTACTCCAGGAACGGGTTAGATTTCTGCTTTTAAACGATTGCATACCTTTGCACTCCAGATTTAGAAACTGGCTCAGTTACAGGCTTCACAATCTTTTTTAACATTAGCTGTTTCTTCCACATTTTACAGAAATTATGTGAAGTTCACAAAAAGCAAAGATCTTCCAAAATCAGAGCAGAGGTTAGCCTGCGGGGAGCACTGCAGCAGGGAACCCACCAGGTCTTGCACCTAACTCAGGAGACTTGCAATCATCCAGAGGCTGACACAAGGGCTGGTGTGTTTTAAACTCTCAATTGAACCCAACAGAATCTAGTGAGCAACAAAATCAACAAAACAAAACCAAGCAAGCAGCAGAAAAAAAAATAAATAAACTTTTCCCTTCAAATTTAATTTGAGATGCTTGCCACCCAGAGAGGTGGGTATCTGTGGAGATTAAACTTCATGTAGCATCAAGTCTCCCCTGAGATTTTTTATAATTAAGATATATTCCTTCCAAGGAAATGAGGGACTGCTCAGAAGAAGGAAAAGTGTATGGGTAGAAGGAAGAGGGAAAAGGAAGGCATTGCATAGACACTGGCATGGCTTGTGGAGCTGGCAGGGCTCAGCACAGCCAGCCTTGGGGTGGAGATGACTCCTCCAGCAGCACGTAGGTGTGTGTGGCCTCCAGAGTGCTAGAAGTGTGATAATGGAATGATTCCTGGCTCTGCAGACAGCAGCCAAGGTATGGTCATGGTGATCAGCCCTGCCTGAGGAGGAGAGGGCTTGGTGCACACCTCAGCGGGCTTCCAGCCATTCTCCTCCAAGGGTGGGAAGCAATGCCCGGGAAGCTCTGGCACTCAGCCCACTTAGGGGTTGTTATCTTGTGTGGGCACAACACGCAGATAGCTGATCTGCTTCTGGGCCAAAAGAGATCCAAAGAGATAGCTGCTGGTGGTGCCACCGTACCTGCGCTGACAAGCTCCTTCAAAGACAGTAAGTGTTTCAATAGCAAAAATTGAAACCACCCATGAACACAGAACTGCTTAGATAACCAAGGATGCCAACAGCATCGTAGGGTGCACAGTCAGGCCATTCCCCAGCCTGTAATTTAACATTTCTACCCAGCTCCTAGATGGTAGGGCAGCCAGCAAAAGTGCTGCTTCCCAGGAGCAGTCCGTGGTTTAGCACAGAGCAGTACTGCCCTCAATCCTGTCATCCAAATTCTTCGTTGTTCTTGGAAAACACACCAGCATACCATGGGAGCAGCTGGTCTAATTGCTTCCTTTCATTACCATCTATGGATGCTTCTGTCAAGCCAACCTCCTTTACTGACTGGGCTTCTTTACAGCTCTTGACCTTCAGCCTCGTGAGAGGGTTTGAGACACCAGCTACATTGTCCACTTCTCCCGTCATCTATTTTTTAACCATTCTCTGCCCTTCGTGGTCATTCATAGCAGTTAACTCTTTTCCACAACTCACCCTGCTGCACAGCCTCAATTACAGAAAGAGTATGGACAAGATAGTGGTCATAATTTTTTAAGTCCTTTTTTTTTTTTTTTTAAGCTTTCCAGGTTGGTTTTTTGGTGGGGTTTTTTTGGGTTTTTTTTGTTTGGTTTTTTTTTTTTCGCTTGGCAGACGAGTTTCATGTTACTTACTTTTAAATTCCTACAGGGAAGAATTCTTCTTTGGTGTGAGGTAGCTATGGCAGAGGAATCTCCAAACTCCTATGAGCATCTCACCTCCTTCCTCATTCCCAGTGCTCTGCATTGCTTTTACCAATTGTCAGTATCTGAATTTTGTTTAGCAGAGTATCTGTGACACTTGTGGTAGAAAATCTCTCCACATGCAATATCATTAGAAACAGCAGCAGAATTACCGCAGAAATAGCACAGCTGTATTTACTGCACACAGAGCTGAGTTAAACACGTGCTGGTTTTTTAGACTTTGTAGTGGCCAATAATTAATAATCAGCCATTGAAATTTGTATAGTACAAATTTTATTTCCCTTGAGCCCCATTTTTCTTTTTTAACCCCAGGAGTAGACTTATTTCACATCCTCAGTCCAACAACGCCACTGTCTGACTCCAGCAGAGGGGATACAGCAGTCCCATCAACCAGTGGTGGTGACCCTTCACCATCACAAGGCTTTTCTTGGTGCAGCATCCCTCAGTCTCGACAATCTTATCTCAATCCTTTGGATGCCAAGAGAAAAGCACCAAAGCCTGTCAAGGATGCAGATTTCACAGGTTTGTCTGCACGACCAGTGAATTTGTGCTTAGAAGATGCTTCTGACAGGAAGGGTGGATTGCCCACCAGCTGTGACATCTCTCTAGACAAACTAACACCTTGTTGGAAACCGCATGGAACAACTACAGCACAACCAGGCAGGGCAGCGTTGCCCTTACCATCTTTGAATAGAGACAATATAAAGAGCAGAAGTTAACCACAACCACGTTGGACTGCTTGAGGACTAGTTAGAGGATTTGCATCTGCACCAATTAATATTTGTAATGCTGGAGAATTTTCAGCTTAGACAGGAACCACAGCAGAACAAGGCGAGTTGATACAGAGTAAAGGCATGAAATTAAAAAAAACCCCACCAGATGAAAGAAAAAAAATAAATAAAGGAATTACATCTACACTTGTGAAGAGAAGTCCCAATCAAAAATACAGTGTGTTAGTGATCCCATAAAACTCTCCATCTTCACATTTTTCACATATTCAGCTAGACAGCAGGTTGCAAACAAAGGGAGAATTCCTCTTCTGAGGCAAACCAGGAAAATGAGTTTGGATCAAAAGCCAATAACCCCCAAAAACAAAACCATAAGCTTCCTTCAGACAAGTATTTCCATTGCTTCGCTTGTGGAAAATGGCTCTATAATTAGAAAAAGAATGAACTGGTTTTTTACTATTTATGCAACCATACTTTTTTTTTTTCTGATAAGAACGTTTTGAGAGACCTAAAATTTTTTGTCTCTATTTATAGATTTGCAGAGTAAAGTAGCCTGACCAACAAAGGAGTATTATAAAACTAGGGAATTTTGAAAGACTAAAAATACACGCAAAGCTGCAAAGCCAGCCCTTCTTGCACAGTTTACACTCCAGCTGACAGCTTGAGGTGAGGGATGAATCGAGAGATCCAGGAAGACGGCTCTAAAGGCACGATGCAAACTGTTCTTGAGGGTGAAAAACATGGAAAGAGATAATTTGCAATAGATGTCAGCTTGAAATCATTTGTATTATAGCAGTGCCCAGAGAGTTTCCTACACTGTCTGTTGTGTAATGTACTACATAGTGTAAGTTTGAGGTCATATATGTACCACACAGTAAATTGTCATTCTGGCACTGTTAAGGGTGGTGCTCACCAAGATGGTCTGGGTATCAACATCATTAGCCAAAGCATCTGCTGTTGGCCGGTGTCAGAGACAGGATATGAAAACAGGGAAGCTTTTGATTTTTGTACTCTAAGACTAAGGGGCTGCACAGACTTATTAGCTTGGGTCTCAGCAGCAGCTTAATTAAATCATCCTTTTGGGCTGTACAAACTGGCCAGGCACAGCCAGAGCCACGGGGTATTAAATCTGTTGGGGTATTAAATCTCTGTGGTTTAAATCTTGCGAACTTTATGGGAATAGGTTGGGTGGGAAGGACCAGCCTGCGGAGGCCCATGAAGGTTGTTACTCTGCTTTCTGTCGCATGAACGTTGTTAAAAGACCTTTTTGTAGGAAGGTCACCATCAGGGAGCGAGCTCACTCAGTGAGTGACTGTGCCACGGGCACTGCACGGAGAAGTCACAGGGGAAGAGCAAGAGAAAGTACCAACATGTCTCCAAAGGCTTTTGTCTACTTTAAATACACAAAAATCAGGTGAAACTAAGGATTCTCACCATGAAATGAAAGCTCTTTAAAAGATTACAGGAGATTTAAATCAGTGGGTGCCATGAAGGCGAGTGGCACTTACTGTCAGAAAAATGAAGAAGGTCAAAAAGACGGGAGGACTTTCTGGAGGACCCTGTCTGTGATGATCCCTGTGTGGGAGCACCCACCCCAGAGCAGCAGGGCAGAACCAAGAGCTCTGTGATGAGACCGAATAAAGGTGTGTGTGTTGGGGGGGGAGAAATAATAAATCAGGCTGAAGAAACCAACTCACAAATCCAAACCACGTGTGGCCCCCAGCTGATGAGGGCATGCATGGAGCTGGTGCTGCTGGAGGAGTGCGGGACACCCTATATGGGACAAGGGAAAAGATACTGATGGGCCAAAGAAGCTGTTACACATGCAGATGGGCACTGTCTCATGGCAGGTTTTCAGGGGAAATCAGCGTAGTGAGATGGAGACCCGTGACAGTTTCCTTCCAAGCAGAACACAACTAAGGCTGTGCAAATAAACTATAGCTCACTAAGCGGCTCACAGGAGATTGTGCTCGGATCTTCTGAGATGTTCTTCTGAAGGAAAATTAACAAACAGATAAAACCCTTCACCCAAGAGCAGTTGTAGGCTGGTACCTAGCAGAGTCCCCAGCATGGCTTGCTGGGCATCATGGTTACAGCTGTACATTGACCAGAAATGCCACCATTCCCCGGCACTCGAGCCAGGTACCATGGAGCAACTCACATCCCTACCACTAAATCCACTCTCCAAGGGGGCTGCATCCAAATCAGCTATTAGCATGGGATGAGGGCTGCTCCCAGCTCCCAAACGGTGCCCAGGAATTGCTTATGAGGGTGGAAGTTGGTTCAGGCCAAAACCATGCCAGAGACCTTTCCAACAGCTTAACACTATGGATGGGACCGGGTACTGGTGCTCAGGCACTGCATAATCCACTGCCATAAACACAGCTAGTGGCTCCCAGCAGAAGTCTAACTCCTGTCATGCACTATATACGCTACAGTTCATCTATATGTACCTCAGCCATGTGCAAAGACCATATCAATCTTTATTGGGAGATGCTATATAGAGACTAAACTGTTCCTTGGTCGTAACACCCAACTCCAGCTTTGTTTGAACGAGGTCTGTGTGACTTGAAGAGTTACTAACCAATATATTTGACCTCTGGTCTTTAGAAACTGGTAGAAACCATAGCAAGAAATAGAGGCAGCAGACACTGCCCAACACTGTCCAGCCTGCAGAGGAGTGTTCCTAGAAAAGAGGGAAGTCACTTATCAGCAAACTACCAGTGTTACTGCAAGGCTGATATACCTGAAGTAATTTTCTTGAATTTTCAAAAAGCTTTGGACAAGGTCCTTCCCAAAGACCCCTAATAAGTCAAGGCCGGTGTTAAGGAAAAGAGGAGGTCCTTTATAAAACAATGTTTTTAAGGGTGGGAGGAGAAAAGGTAGAGATAAAAACCACCTTTCACAGCCGTTCCCATAGGGAACCGTGCCTTTCAATGCTCTCACAAATGGTAGAGGAAAAGAGACAACTTTACCACAAATGAAAGCAGGGTCTGGTGAGGATATCACGTAACTCAGTGATGGGGCAGTACAATGAAAGATGAGGTTCATCACTGAACAGCCAGAGGGGGGACAGTCAGGGGGACGGTTTCCCAAGAGGCAAAAAGCTTACTATCAGCAAGTAATGTTAAGCTCTATAAAGAGGCTGGTAACAGACCCAGATAAATTCCCTTCTTATTTCTACCATTCCTCAAGATACAGCAGAAGTCACCAAGAGTGGCAGAGCAGATCATAGCCATGCTCTCAAATCAACTACACTTTTCTGGGTAACTCTAAGAATACAGCTGGAAAAAATAAAACAGTTATAAATCTAATTTTATTTTTAGACTGTTGTCAAAATACGATGCTTAAAAACATCAGTGGTAATGGAAATTTCTTTACGAGACCCACCTCTGCCCTTATTCATTAGCTATGTCGGTGGCTAGGATAAAATTTTTCATGGTTTTATTTTATTAAATTGATGTAGGATAGGGCGATTTTAATCTCTACTCTTCCCTGGTGATATCTAACGACACATCACATGGTCTTTATGTCCCATTATGCTTTTGGATCCTATGTTTCCAAACACCACTTTCGTTTCCCCAGTCTCTGTTTCCTGCAGCAACCAGCGTTACTGTTCCTTCTGTAACTTCTCTATAAGAAGGGAAGGATTTTGTATTCACAGGAAACACGGCTTCCTAATGGAAAATGTTTTTCCCAGCCATGCTTAGGTAACCGAGGTGCAGCACCCCATCAGGCAAAATATGTTCTCTTCCATTTTAAATTATCTCCAGGGTAAGCAGGTACAGAAAAGTACTGCACAGAGGATCCAAACACAGAGCTTCGATTCCTCTAACCATTATTTCTGAACTCCGTTGAAATTCAGAGCTTCACTGCCAGAAGTTATCATTGCTCACATTTTAACACCGAATCAGAGCAGCCCGAGTCTTGGATGATTTGCAGCTGGATCCCCTTGTTTTTACAAACAGCTGGATCCTTGTGCCCCTTGAACTTTGCAGGCTCAAACTCCATCTAAGAAATATGCTTAATACAAAGACTGCAGAACCTGGCAGAGATGTAAAACGCCACCTGCAGCATTTACCCCATCTATTTGCTTTAATCCCATATTACTCGGTGCAAGGAGAGATGCATTAGTTATCCAAAATTAATTTTGGTATCAGAAAACACAGAAGTGTACACAAGTCACACCAGACTGGAAAAAAAAAAAAAAATTCCATTAGCAAATCTGAAAACAAGTGCATCTTTTGTTTTCTGTTGGAAGGGGATCCAGATCAGGCTAGTTTATGTTACATTCCTGGAGGGAGCACGCCGTTGCAGCATGTCATTTATCAGATTTAGGCATGAACCCCTGAAAACTAACACTTGCCACAGGTGTTACAAATTCCTCATTTTCTGTGTTCCAAGGGATTTTTTTTTTTTTCCTAGTTTGCTGGTAAATATTATCTGACAATGCCTGAAATCCTCTGCTTGCAGAGGAATGACACCAAGGGTGGCTACATGAGCCTCAGCCACATGAGGACCTCCTCTACTCCAGAACCGAGAGCCGTGCCCAGCTGGTTCCTGTCCTGGCTGCTGACCAGGCTGCTGAGCAGTGCTAATTGGCATTTTGGGATTTGTCCTGGAAGAACTCCACACTAAGACCATTGAGGAGCACTGCAACCACCCTACCTAGCCTGCATTGACACTCTTCCACGCAAGCTGAAGGGTGCTTTAATCAGGATTGACTCGCAGAGCAACCTGTTGAGCTCGGTGAAGTCTTCGGCATCCCAAGGACAGCAAACTGTTCAGAAGGAGAGCAATCCTGCATGCTGGGGAAAGAACCAGCTTCCCCCAGCATGCCCCTCCAAAAAGAACCAATCTGGGGTTTCAAAATGCCTCTGCATGTAGCAGCAAGACATGAGGTGTGTGTCAAGCACAAGAAAAATCATCATCAAAATTTGACGTGACAGAGGAACATAGGAGGCATTAACAACAGGCAGTTTTTTCATAGCTTGCTTAGATCCCTTGGATAAGAGCAGGCACACGATTAACCAAAAATTCTAGCCAATAGCTGATGTTATTTCAGCATTTTTCAAATGCTTCAACTAGAACCTTGTCAAAATAAACGGTGGATTTGTGCTGTATGTGCTTATATGGCAAGGTTGATCCACGCTGATACTATTACAGTGTTGTAAAGCATAAAATCTAGTTAATGGTTGCTGCCAAACCATGAATCAGTTGCAAAATAATGACCTGAAGTATGTTCTTTTTTCCATTCTCTAATATTGCTTTGCAGCACAACCCAAACAATTGCTCATAATTAAACTGATTGGAGGAGCAGACACTGGCAGGAAATACATTGCTGGCACTGGTCCGATAGCACTTCATTGTGCTGAATTTAGAACAATTACATCAGTTCCTTTCATTTTGCAGAAAAAGAGGAGGGGGGCTGCTTTTTTATCTTTTGCTCTCTACGAGCAAAATCAATGTTTATCAAATCTCCTGAAGCAGATTCATGTTTTGTTTTTTTTTAATGAACAGCATAACAGCATCCTGGGTACCCTGATGCCTTTCCTCATCCTGTTTCACCTTCTTTATATTAGTCATGATCTATCAGAGTTTTTTCTAGGAAAACATGCGTAGATCAGCTTCTAGTAATGGAAGGACAGAAAATGAAACATATTGCACAGCAAGCAGGCAAAGGTGCCGAGTGAAACTGAAGTCCACGTTTAAGACTACATGATGACTTGTGAATTCTTACAGAATCATAGAACCATTTAGGTTGGAAAAGACCCTTAAGATTATCAAGTCCAACTGTAAACCTAACACTGCCAAGTTCACCACTAAACCACGTCTCTCAGCACCACATCTACGTGTCTTTTACATATCTCCAGGGATGGCGACTCAACCGCCTCCCTGGGCAGCCTGTCCCAACGCTCGACAACCCTTTCAGTGAAGAAAGGTTTGTAATATCCAATCTGAATCTCTCCTGGTGCAACCTGAGGCCATTTCCTCTCATCCTATCACTTGTTACCTGGGAGAAGAGACCAACCCCCACCTCTCCACACCCTCCTTTCAGGGAGTTGGAGAGAGAGCCATAAGGTTTCCCCTCAGCTTCCTTTTCTCCAGGATAAACAACCCCAGCTCCCTCAGCCGCTCCTCATAAGACTTGTGCTGTAGAGCCTTCACCAGCTTCATCGTCCTTCTCTGGACACGCTCGAGCACCTCAATTCTTCCACTTATATGGAGCAAGAGTTGTGCTTGTGTATATTATAGAGTAAAATAGTCTCCCAGAGCACTGTAGGGAAGCTAAAGCCACGTTTTGCTCTTGAGCAGATGAGACCAGTTGAAACAGAATTAGAACAAAGGGTATTCTGGTACCGATAGAGGCAGATAGTCAAAAGAAAACTGCATAAAACCATGAAACTGTCACTTCCACTTCACAGTAGTTTTGTGCCCCAGACTAGTCATAATTCGCAGCCTTTTAGAAACTTGCTTTCCTACACAAATCTAAAAACATTTAACTCTATTTGAGTACCTACAGCTCACAGCTCTCTACGTAGACATAAGCCATATTTAGGAGGTCCTTTAGCAGAACAAATGCTCTACATTGCACGGAGCCGAGTTTTCAGATCCCACGGGTACCCTGAAAGAGCAGGCAGGGATTTGTCTTCATTCTACAGTGCACGGTCTGCTGGGCAGCTCATAGAAAGCAAGGACGGGGTGGCCCAGCATTGGTTTCTCGCTCCCAGCAGAACATGTGCAACCTTGGGCTTGTACAGAGGCCAGTCACAATCTGGCAGTCAGTTAGTTACTCATGCATTCAATTAAAGTGCTTTTTTCCTCTCACACATGCCCAGAGATGTAGCACTTCCCATGAGTGGCTGTGAATAGATCTTTGAAGAGGTTCTCACAGAATCAATGTACCTCTGTTTCCCCAAAGTGCTGAACAGAGGGCAAACTTGGTTCAGAAATATAATCTATACGAGTATATTTATAACAAGCGAGATCTGTGCATTCATATCTCATTTGTTACCCATGTAGACCTTGAAACAAAATCCAGAGTGGTTTTGGGGGGGGGGGAACACAAAAAACCTCTACTTGTGAATAGAGCACTGTGCAAGGAGTAAGGAAGATATGACTTGCAGCTTGCCTTCGGCAAGTCACTTTGTTTCTTTGCCCTTCTCTTTCATGGTCTTAAGCCTTTTCTACCTCTATTGACAGCTTCTTGGGAGCCATAGCTATGGCTGCTATGCTCCTAGCTTCAGTAATACTATAAATACCACACATCATTAAGAATATGATTTTGTATGTTATAAAGATGAGGGTGTAAGTCAAAGAACCAGGGAATTGTTGAGGCTGGAAGGAACCTCCGGAGATCATTTCATCCAACCTCCCTGCTCAGAGGATGGTCAACTAGAGCATGCCACTCAGGACTACAGTCAGGTTTTTAATGTCTTCAAGGATGGAATCTCCACAGCCTGCCTAGGCAACCTCTTCCAGCATTCAATCACCTTCAGAGCAAAAAGTTTCTTCTAAGTGCTCTTCCTGTATTTGAACTTGTGCCCATTGCCTTTTGTCCTTTAACAGGATATCACTGAGAAGTCTGCTTCCATGTGTCTCCCAGAGACAGAGAGAGCTCCCTCTTTCTCAGCCACTCTTTTTACGTAAAATTCTCCAGTCCCTTCATCATTATGGCTCTTTGCTGGGCTCCCCCTTGAATGTCCAAGTCTTGGACTGGAGAGCCTAGAACCTGACACAGCACTCCAGCTGTAGCCTTACTGGTGCTGAGCAGACTGGAAAGATCTCCTCCCTCGACCTGCTAGCAATGCTTTCCCTAATGCAGCCCAGAATGCTGTTGGCCTTCTTTGCCACAAGGGCACACTGCTAGCTCGTGGTCAAATTTGTGTCCACCAGGTGCCCCAGGGCCTCTTCTGCAAAGTGGCTTCCCAGCTGGTCACCCCCAGCCTCTCCCGGTGCTTGGGGCTGTTCTTCCCCAGGTGCAGGACTTGGAGCTTCCCTTTGTGGAACATCATGAGATTCCCACCTGGCATTTCTCCAGCCAGTGGTGATCCCTCTGATCGGCAGGACAGCCCTTTGGTCTATCAGCCGCTCCTCCCTCCCAGTTTTGCATCATCTGCAGAGCAAGTCCTGGACCCAAATAAACACGATGTGGATTGCAACACGGGAGCAGAAGTACATTTTGCCCCGTCTTCCTGGTGGATTCTGGTTGTGAGGTTTTTGCACAGCCCCAGAGCTGCTAGAGGCCACCTAGACTTTAAGATCACCATCAATTGACCCATCCAAGGCGTGGTGGGGTCACTGTGCAGAAAGGCCATTTGTCTTGTTGGTGCTGCATCATGCCATTCTCAGCCACGAGAATAAATCAATTACACGGAAAAGTGAAGGAGCAATAACAGCTGCTCATTAGAGGAGTGCAGCAGCTCCGAGATACAAGTAAAATGCCAGCGGTTTTTATTGGATTTTTTCCATTTTGTGAACAATCTCCTTTTGCAGTTTATCTCTCTGTATAAGAAGGAGGGTGCCTACTTTCTATTTATATCCTCGCTGGGAAAGATTCAGTGTTTTGATTTTATTAGAACGCTATTAAAACAGAAACATTCCAGAGCCCCAAACTCATGTTTGTGTTTCCCTCCAGCCTGTGTTCCCTCGCAGAAACACTCCGTGGGCAGGGTGTAGTGTAACTGCTCGACTTGTGCATTTGTACCTAGCACACCCAATGCCTCCTCCACCAGATAATCCCCTACGAGGAAACACTGACATTTAGCTATTTCTAAAAATTAATCTTAATTTAAATTTCCAGATAACTCAGGATGTCTTTGCAGACAAGGAGGATTAAATTTAGGTTCCTAAACAGACATAATTGAATAATGATCTGCTTGAAAGAGAGGGATGTTCTTTGCAGGTTGAGGACTTGATGAGGTTTAGTGCGCGCCAAACCAGTTTCCTGATTTGCCAGCAAATTTCCTGAATATTCCCAGCCAAATTGCTTAATCTGCTTCTCCGTTTCCTCTCCGCGAAGGTGGCACGTTCCCTCCTTCCTCCTCTTTAGCTCTCTCGGCTGTGAAACGGTAAGAGCAGAGCAGTGCAGAATAAGGGGCCAGCGGCGCCGCAGTAATCACGGGGTTGTGTTTAGGACACTTCCTACGAGGGCTGAACAACTCTACCCCGTAGGCAATCCTGGTACACGCTGCCTTTAGCAAATGCATCTCGTTTCTCTTTGAGTCACGTCGTTCAGAGCAATTCCAACTTCCCCGGGAGGTGTCTTTCTGCTCCCCTGCCTCATCTGCTTTTTAATTTTAAACACCTCTTTGGAGCAAGGCTTAGATAAAGTGTTATCTCTAAGATAAGAGAAAGTTTGGAAGTACACAGAATACTTATCCCTTTCTAAATCAACCACCCACCAGCCTCAAAAAAAAAAAAAAAGAAGAGAAAAAAAAAGAAAAAAAGTGTTTCAATACATTTTGAATTCCATTCTCGAGGTGAACTTTGTGATGTGCCAGAAAGAGATATGTATGAACAGGAAAAAAACCACCCTGGGGCAAACTACTGAAGATTAAATTTAGATCTTCATTTGCTTGGAATTTTTCAAAGTACTTGCTTATATTGAGTTTTGTATTCTCGTTGCACCTCATTTCTTGGTTTCATTCAGCATAGGGAACAGAAGTACCAAACAGCCACTATCATTTTTCCACCCAGAACCACGAAATCCAAGAACAAGAAAACCAACCCCCTACGAGCAAGAAATGCCATCTCTGTTTTTCCAACTCTGCTAGTCATCACCTCCGACACAGCCTTCAGCCCGGGGAGAGAGGAGAAGTGCTGGCAGAGTGCCGTAACCACTTCTCCAGGCCAGACAACAAAGAGTTAGAGATCTGGGAGGAGAGTCACCATCAGAAGGGCTGAAAACAGAATGTGTTTTGTTATGTTAAAGTTTGTTGGCAGCGTAGCATCACCAAAGCATTTCTGAGGCAAACCAAGACCGGCCAGGAAACTATCACATATGGTATTTTTCATATTTCCAGTAATTTGCCTTTTTTTTTTTCTTTTTTCTAAACTATAGAATGATCACCAACACAAGTGCTTTTTACTGGTGCCTTACAGAACCGTGTCAAGAAATATCAGCTATTGTCCAGCCTGACAGGCTAGTTGGCCTCTTTACACCATTTTGCATGGTCCCTCTGTGTGAAGACTCTCCCAATGTTGTGTCAGCTTGAAGCAGGGCTCTTCATCTCCTGCTTCAGCTGCCAGAGCACAGCCCTGCCAAATAATAGCTAGTGCAAGACATGACATTAAATCCACGACTCCTTGTTTTCTTCTGGCCCGTCTCCCCTCCTGAAAGACTAATGGAGGAAAAACCTTGAAAGAAAAACATAACTAAATACCGATTTTTAAAAATAAATATAAATTTAACTTGATTTTTAGCTATCTTGCTCGGTCGATCCCAAACTCACACCCCCACCCAAATGCTTAAAGCCAGGAAACCGTCCTGGTGCTCCAGCATTTGCTGCTCACGTTTTAATTGGCAAGTTCTATCAGTAATTTCTACTTGAATTGCGCACTTATTTCAGACTTTAATTAGGAACTATGCTTTAATATGCTTTTTCTTTGTTGTCCATTGCAATAGCCTTTTATCACTGTGACATAGCATCCTCGGGTAGGGTAGGGACCGGGGCAAAATCTTTTGTCTACAGACACACGGATTTCAGCCTTATTTCTGCTATTCTAAGAGGTATGAAGAAATTATGCTATAATTTTCTCTGACATGCATTGTTAACTACATCTCTCCAGCGACAGGCACAGCTGGTGCTCCAGCCTGAGACTACACATGCGAGTTCACACAGTACAATTTACAGCTAAAACGTTTCCCTGCAAGTTAATATCACAACAACGACACGACGTCTTGCCTTCTACTTACATCCAACTGATTTTATCTCTAACCCTACCTTCCAAACTATTTATACATTCTGGCAATGGACTGCAAATCACCTCTGCCTGGTAAGCTCACGCAATTGCAAAATGCCACCCCAAATGCCACAACCCCAAAAGAGAACTCTCCAAATCATCACTTGGTATTAATGCGGCCACCTAAAATACTGCCCATCCAACAGGTGCTTCTAAATGTTCTCAGCACTTTAACAATCATGCCCTATTACAGTTATAGCACAGTTACGTATTTTTTTCAGAGGCTTTTTAATGGTCGAATGACGTCACTGTGCCTGAACTCAAACTCCCTCAACATCATTTGAGCACTCAGCTGAAAATATTTGCTTTTATTTATGTAGAGTTGGAGACCACGTCTTATACCCTAGAGTTCAGTTACATAGCATTCAGGGCCAGAGTGTGACTAATACATAAAGACACCATATGAAAAGACATTCCTGTATACAACAGGACATATATCTAAGACAAGGAAAAGATTCCTTAATCTCTGCCATTTTGATTGAAAAGCTCAACTCCAGCTGATAATGCCCTTTTTTTAGCGTGCATTGCTACTTAGGAAATTCCTGATTAATTTTCTATTTCTACTAGTGTTTCACTAGACAAGAATAACATAAACCAGAGAAAAAGTTAATAAAACAAAGGAGAGGGTCTGCATTATCGACCTGTCTTTCCTGCCAAAACTAATTAAAGTCAAACCATGGTTAATAAAAGCTACAAGAAACCATTCTGCCTCTTCCAACACAATGGCGTTTTCTACAAAAAAAAAAAAGTTTTTACCTTTTTCAAAGACAGTTTTTAGAGTCATTAATTCTAAATTTTAGCCTAAAAAAGAAAAAAAATTACTACCTTCCTTTAGGAGGAGAAATGAATACACCTTCATCAGCCCTTCCAACACAAAAATCATGGAACTTTGTGAATAAAAAAAACATGACCAAACTGGAAATCTCCACCACACACAAAGTCCTGACCTCGAGGGAAGGTTAAAAACAAAGTGTATCTCACAGGTCTGAGTCCCGCTACTCGGTTACTCCTACAAGGTACTCGCACGCTGCCCCAAGTGGCATAAATCCTGGTCCACCTCCATGGACCAGCGGGACACAAGGCAATGGCACGGTCCCACTTTCACCTCCCCGTGCAAGTACTTGGAGCTACGGATTCAATACACAGTTACACCTCCACACCTTCAGAAATCAGGTTTCCCAAATTCCCACCCGCCCCACTCTTCCAGGAGGCCCCTGGGGAGGACATGGAGAGAGGATGCTCAGACTCCTGCCAAAGAGGAAACGCAAGAGTGGCTACCAGGCGATGCTGATAGCTGCTCCTGACTACAGAATCACAGAATCTTCATGGTTGGAAGGGACCTTCGAGATCATCAAGTCCAACAACATAATATAAACCAAACAAAAAAAAACCACCACAAACAGACACAAACCAACAATATCGGGCACTAGAGCATGCCCTGAAGTGCCACGTCTACACGTTTCTTAAATACCTCCAGGGATGGTGACTCCACCACCTCCCTGGGCAGGCTGTTCCAGTGCCTGACCACCCTCTCAGCAAAGTCATTCTTCCCAAGATCTAATCTAAACCTCCCCTGCCCCAACTTCAGACCATTTCCTCTGCTCCTGTCATGATTCCCTTGGGAGAAGAGGCCAACCCCCACCTCTCTGCACCCTCCTTTCAGGGAGTTGTAGAGGGCAATGAGGTCTCCCCTCAGCCTCCTCTTCTCCAAACTAAACATGCCCAGTTCCCTCAGCTTCTCCTCGTGTGACTTGTTCTCCAGACCCCTCAGCAGCTTGGTGGCTCTCCTCTGGACATGCTCCAGCACACTCCAGACTAAGTAAAGAGTTATTCAGTTGCAGACTTTGGAAGTTACTGGGGCAATTCTTGCTCTCTACATCACCATCACCTCCTGATACAGCAACTAACTGAAAAAAGCAGCCAGCCCTGAGCCCGGCGAAGCCACCTGGCATTAGAAAGAGGAGAAGTCCAACATGTGCAGAACTTTTCCAGCACTGGCACGGTCTGGCTGGGGGAAATATGTCCTCTCACTGTTGGCAGTGAGTGTGCCCGGTTATCGTGGAAGTCTTGCTCTTGTGAACCTGGGCCACCAACCATCTGCCTACCACCCACCCCGGCCACCAGCTCTGCCCACAGACCGGACGCTGCCTCATTGTGTTCCTCCCCCTGTGCTGACCTCAAGGCGTTGCTCCCGAGTGGGGAGAGAGGGTGGTGGCAGTTGCCCCACATCCCTGTAGCCACTGCAGCCTCAGAGAGGACTTGGGCTGGTACCAACCAGGGTTATTGGTCTGGATGAGAACACAGCGACGTTTTTCGGGGAGTCATAGACACAGCCCTGGAAACGGAGTGGGAGGTGGGAGGGGAGGAGGAGCTATCTCGCGTGGAAAGCTTTAAAGCTACCAAATAGTAATTGCTTGCTCAGGGGCTGCAGTTTCCATCGGTAATTAAGAAGATCTTTTCCATTCGCAAGAGCTACATTAAAATGCTTTTGCATCATTAAGAACAAAATCCTCCTTAAAAATCTGAAAGATTTAATAAGTCCTCATAAGCTGGGAAAAAAAAGAGTGGGGAAAAAGAAACCCTGCAGTGCACGGGGGTAACAGATTAAAGACTATTTCTTCACTATTTCATCTCCCCGGTAAACACAACGTGTTCAAAAAAGAAATCCCCCCCCCCGGAGAAGACTTGTGTTGGCCAAGCGACCACATCAGCAGACTTACGAAGACTTTCCAGAGCCTGAAATGGCTGTGGTCAGGCTAACGATCTTCCCCAACCTCGGCAGAAATAACGAGCCATCACCCAGCTGTTGGCTGCCAGGTCTCCCCGGCACAGGGGCAGCTGTGCCTGCACAGGGACCGTCACCCCCATCACCCCCTCATTTCGTGCCAGGGGGGTTCAACCCAAGTTCAGGAGCCATGGGCAGCTCTCACACCCTCCTCGCCATCTGGCCACGGGAAGTATCACTTCAGCTCTCCTTGGAGAGCCACAGGAGCAGGCTGGAGAATTGAGTGGGCTTGCTTTTTCAGTCAGGGTCAGTCTTTTTTCAGTGGTGCCCAGGGATAGGACAAGAGAAAATGGGCACAAACTTGAATATAAGAAGTTCCACCTAAACATGAGGAGGAACTTCTTTCCTGTGAGGGTGGCAGAGCCCTGGAAGAGGCTGCCCAGGGAGGTGGTGGAGTCTCCTTCTCTGGAGACATTCCAAACCCCACCTGGACACGTTCCTGTGCAACCTGCTCTGGGTGGACCTGCTTTGACATGAGGTTGGACTACATGATCTCCAGAGGTCCCTTCCAACCCCATGTGACTCTGTTTTAATAGGAAGTGCTGCCAAGCTGCTGTTCAGCTCAGAACAACTGCACCAACAACTTGCAATTATACTCTGTACGGAACAAAACAAGAGCAATGCGAGGAAACGGCAGTCACTGCCAGTGTTTCGCCTTCCTTTTTCAAAAGGCATCAGGCTGGCCTAGTTGACCCGTGGTTTATTTACTGCGTTTCATTGTGTTTTTACAGAACAAATTAAATTTGCTTTAGAGTGAATGGCTATGTTGTTTTGCCCTTGAGTTCCGACGTAATAAACTGTGCTCCAGATTCATTTCTGACTGAACGGAGAGCTACTCGAAGAAATAGTTTTCAGTAAATATTCATTGCCCCCAGAACTTAACACTGAAATTATTTTGAGTTTTCTTCATTCCAGAAGGAGCTATTTATAGAATCGTCTAGGTTGGAAGAGACCCTTGGGATCATCGAGTCCAACCATCTACCCTACTCTACAAAGTCCTCCCCTACACCATATCCCTCAGCACCACATTTAAACAGCTCTTAAACACATCCAGGGATGGCGAATCAGCCACACTCAACTGTGCTTATTTAGAATGCAAATAGAGAAAAAACCCCAAAGCAGCCACACCAAAGCAATGAATAGGTCCTGTCTTTTGGAAAAACCCCTTTCTGCTATCTTCCTCTGATCCACAGGACACTTGAAGAGAAACACCCCAACGTGGTATCATTTTCAATGACTTAGTTTTTAGGTGGCTTGGGTCTTGAGGGTGTGCATGACCTGCCGGGGTGTCCCATGAAAGTTGTGTTCATCTACACTGGTGCCAGTAGATCCCAGTAGGATGAATGACTGGAGAACCCGAAGAAAACAGGCTCTGCAGGTGCTGTGCAGAGGTGGATGCTACTGGGAGCAACACAGTGGGGAACATATTTGCTCAAACCTGGGTTTCCTGCTGAAGGATCCCAGGAATGCTCAAAAGTGCCTGAAGTCTTTGAGAGCAACAACGTGACTGGATTCTCCACCCGTCTTACATGGTTTGTGTTCACTGAACGTGACTAGAAACAGTGCTCCACTACACGATGGTCAGTGCACCAAAAGGGTGTGTAGGTGATAAAAGCCAGCAGCAGCAGAACTTCCAAATCATTCATGGGAATCCCACGCCACGTTACCCTTCGCTAGAAATAAACTCATTAATTTGAGGGTGGGATTCGCTCGCCTTGAATTAGCCATGTAGAGGTTAGCTGGCTGGGGCTGAGCTGGTCACTGCGGGATGCTCAGCGTCAGTGGAAAGCAATGCACACCCCCCAGGAGGCACGATGAATCACAAACACAGCCATGCTTTTTTTCCAGAGCACCCTTCCAACAACGTGCACTTCAGGAACCTCTGAGCCAGCGTTTGCAGCTCTGTGTTAAAACCTGTCAAGGGCTCCACGGCAGACCTCTTCCTTGCCTTAAAACCGACCACCTTCTCCTACGCTGTCCTTCCTAGCTTTTAATGTGCTATTTAACCTCATGAAGACCACTCTTTTGATCCCCTAAGTGCTTACTTCCTTAAGAATTTGTGCTGAGAGACCTGGCTGAATTTTTTTGGAAAGCCATGTGGTATATCTCAACCTTTGTCCACACTAACTGATCCTTTCAAGGGCTTCCAGGCAGCTTGTAAGGCGTGACTTCCCTCCAGAAGCTAAGCCAACTCTTCCTTAGTATATTTGTTCAGGTTTCCACTAATATATCATTTATTATTGCTTCTAACATTTTTTTCAAGTCCAAACTGACCAGCAGTTTCCCAGAGCTTACCAGTACCTCTTAAGAAAAAGCTTGTATAAGCTAAGTACTTTTCAATCCTCTCATGTTGAGAGCAGGTGAGAGGACTCCAGGTGGCAGCTCAGCTGCTTCACCCTTTGGTTCCTGCAGCAGCCTTTGGTGAACACTCCTGACTACCTTGTTTGGATGATTTTGTCTGTAAAGCTCCAAGTTTGTGGATGACACCAAGCTGTGTGGTGTTGTCGATACACCAGAGGGATGGAATGTCATCCAGAGGGACCTGGACAGGCTGGAGAGGTGGGCCCAGGTGAACCTCATGAGGTTCAACAAGAGCAAGTGCAGGGTTCTGCACCAGGGTCGGAACAATCCTATCAAAACAGACTAGGGGGTGAGGTTATTAGAAAGCAGCCCTGAGGAAAGGGACTTGGGGGTGCTGGTGGACGAGAAGCTGGACACGAGCAGGCAGTGGGCACTTGTAGCCCAGAAGGCAAATCACCTTAAAGAAGCATTGCCAGCAGATCCAGAGAGGTGATTCTGCCACTTTGCTCTAGTGAGACCTCACCTGGAGTGCTGTGTGTAGGTTGGGAGCCCTCAATGGAGGAAGGACATGGACCTGATGGAGAGGGTACAGAGAAGGGCCACAAAAATGATCAGGGGGTTGGAGCACCTCTGCTAGGAGGACAGGCTGAGGGAGCTGGGGTTGTTCAGCCTGGAGAAGAGGAGGCTCCAGGGGGACCTAGTAGCAGCCTTCCAGTACCTGAAGGGGGCCTACAGGAAGGCTGGGGAGAGCCTGTTTACAAAGGCCTGTAGTGACAGGATGAGAGGCAATGGCTTTAAGCTGGAGAAGAGCAGATTTAGATTGGATATTAGGAAAAAGTTCTTTACTATGAGGGTGGTGGAACACTGGAACAGGTTGCCCAGGGAGGTGGTTGAGGCCCCTTCCCTGGAGATATTCCAGGTGAGGCTCGACGAGGCCCTGGGCAACCTGGCCTAGCTGGGGGTGTCCCTGCTGAGTGCAGGGAAGTCAGACCAGATGACCTTTGGAGGTCCCTTCCGGCCTGGACCATTCTATGGTTCTAAGTAAAACTACACCCCCTCTTCCGATCAGCAAATGTGGAGTTGCTCAATATTTGCAGCATTTACAAGCTTATTTTCTTCATCCTCATTTTGAACCGACTTCTTTCCTGTCTCACACTTTGATCACAGGCTTTTAAATGTAACGATATTTCTCCATCGTATGAACTCACTGCCTTTAAAAATAGCACAGACAGTGCAAACTCTTCCATGGGTCCCTAGGTCCCCGTTATGCTGCCAATAAAAGAGGACTTGGAAGAACTGTGAAAAAAAAAAGCCCCCAAAAGAGGAAAAAAAAAAAAAATGGTGTTGGATATTTTTCTAAATGCTGGAAAGACCATCGTGACCCCCACAAAAAGCTCCAAGTCAGCTTTTCCTGTCAGGAGAGAGCTATCATCGTTCTGGCTGCCTCCTCCCGGAGGAATAAAAACCATTGTAGATGTTGACAGGGCACGATTTATGGTTTGGGGTTCTTACTCACATTCAATCATCCAAGTGCTAAGAAGACATCCATTAGCTTTCCCGTACGTCCTCACCCCGGATGCCAGCTAGGTTACACAACTCCCCTTCATCACTCTTTCCTTCAGCCTTCAAACGCAGAAACGCAGTGGGAGCACCCCGAGCTGCAACTCAGACTATTGGAACGGTTTCCGTTCAGAAGAACGACTTAATTATGGAACAACAACCCCCCAAGACTCTTTCAGATACCACCTCACTTGCAACAGCCGAACTCTGAACAAGTCTGAGCAGGACTTCAATCTGCATGAAAAAAAAATACCTCAAAACCAGCAGCCACCAAGTGTTTTCATGCCAGTTATGTGAAATTTAAGCTGCTGCCTCATCCATTATTTCTGAAGAGACCCCTTTTCCTCTGCAATGCTCCCCTTTTTAACAAATACAGCTTCTTTTTTCTCTGCAGAGATGAGGAGCTTACTGGCACCTAACCAGACAACACTAATAAAAAACCAAGCAAGCAACCAAACCAACCATCTCTCTCACCTCCGTGTCTGCAAACAGGTTATTCAAATTCAGCAGAGAGAGCAACTTTGATCAGGAAAGCACTTTTTCTTTGTCCAACAAAGTTCCACTCACCTTGCATGAAGACAGAAGCCTCCTGCCACCACCACTCCTGGCCATGGCTCACGTCTAGAGCAAACATCTAGCTAAACAGCACTAGCCTAGGATGAACCCAGGTGCTACCACCCATCCTACAAACTGGGAACACCTGGCAGCCATTGGGGCAGCTGCCCTGAGATGCAGCAAAGCAGGTGATGCTTATTTTCCATCCCCATGGTGATTTACAGACCGTTACAGCAAGTGCTCAGGGATGTGTCCTCTTGCCACGTGCTGTGACCAACACACGTGGGCACCACGGCCCCTCTCTCACCTCCAGGCTGTGGGGTGCAGATAGTCTGGTCCTACAGCAGGTACCAGCGTTGCCACCGACTATGGTACGGCATAGCTGCTTGCATCAGAGTTTATTTTTATGAAATGCATTAATTGTTAAATTAAGATTGAATTTGTGTCTTTGTGAAGACATGTGCCGCAGGCAAAGCCTGAATTACTGCCATTTATTATACTGGCACCTGAATAAGAGGCTCACAAAATCCCTGAACCAGGTGAGGATGAGGCCACAAGGTGCCTCTTTTTACTGACAGGTTTCATCTGCAGATTTCCAAAAATTCTGTGGACGCTTTCCCATTTCGAAGGCGACAAAACAGAAATGCAGCAAGCGAAAAACGACTGGAAAAATAAAGGAGCCTAGAACTGAGCCAGCTTTTCCAAGTGCTAAATATATACATTATTCACTTAACAATACGGTTCTGACAGCCACAGGCTTTCCAGCCCTTCCTCCCTCCCCATCACCTTCCGCTCCTTCACCGCCCAGGAGAGCCCCAGAACATCCAGCTGCAAGAGCCCAGGCCACACAAAATGGCTGACTCTACTCACGGTCATCCCGCAGGCTGGGTCCATGGAGGATCAATTCCTGTTGGTAGAAGGGGGAGAATAAAAGGGAGAAAATGCATCTTTGATGATGGTTATGTGAAAAATCACGCGAGGGAACAAGGTGGGGAGCTGGTTATAAGGGCTGACCCTTCCACTCTCATTTATGCTGGTACCAAAGAACAAATGCTTTTGAATTACAGGAGGATGGAAAGTGAATACCACTACTTTCTTTACAAAAATAGTTCACCAGTCACTTACTGGTAAGCCCACGATATGCCTTCTTCATCCAATTCTGCAGATTCATCCTTGGGTCAGGGAAGTGCAGAGGATCCGATGTTTATCATCCGACTTCTGTCAGTAGGATTTTTTTTTTTTTTTTAATGCCGGGAACAGAACTTTTGGAAAGTCTCTCGGTTTTGGGAGTTCTTAGTATCAATCTAAAGCAGTTAAATCATTTTTGGAAGAAGGTAATTAAGTAAGGTATAACATCTGGAGAAAGATTTGGGCTTTTTTAAACAGAATTCCTAGTCCCATTTAATTTACTATTGAGTGGATTTCTGATACTGGGTGATTCTCTCCAGCCCATAAATGAACCTCCCAAATTTGCCAGTCCCAGCCCCCCTTTTGGCAGTAGCCACAGAAACCCACTTCTAGCCCTTGGGTTCTTCTAGCCAACACTGGGCTTCTCAGAAGCCAGTCACAGCTCTAATATTTCAGTAAAGCTACAATGCAGCAACATGAAAATTGCATAAAGTTGCACGATTACTGAAGTATTATGAATACATTTAAAGTTCAAGACCACAATATACACAGAAGGTGCTGCAGGTACGTGCCAATGCTACCTCGTGCAGGATCTCCGTCCACCTGGGACACAAGGAACCGAAGTACGCACCTACTGCAGGGCAGTGACTCCAATTTGCCATCCCAACCCCTTCTCCATCAGTCCAAGAATGTTACACGGGGCATCACCTCCTCCTCCAGCCAGGTTATCCGGGCAGGAGCCTAAATTCTGCTCTTTTCCTTCCTCCTGCTGACGAGCAGAGACGCTTCAACGACCGTCTGTAAACGCAGACTACTTCTCTTTACCCGAGGGTGATACGGGGTTCCAGAAAGCACTGAAGTCATCCTGATGTATTTTAAAGTTCTAGGAAAGCAATCGCTGGATGAACTGCAACAGGAGAGGTGAAACATGGCAAGCTACTAAAGCACTGCAGCAGAGACCGACGCGTCAGTATTTGGGAAACGTGTGCCTGTTCCCAAAGCAGCAGCAGTGGGACTGGTTACTGTCGCCTGTCCCACAAACACCCCCACTCTGTGCTGGAGGAAATCCTGACACAAGGGGATTTGGATTGATTGAATTAGCTTTGGAGTATTATTTTGTTCTGCTGCTTCACATCAACTGCATGAATCAGCTTGTGAGGCTGCAGGAAGCTCTTGTGACAACTCAGAAAATATAATTTTTGGCAATACTGCCGCTAAGCGCTGGCAGGGAACGCAGGTACCACCATTAACTGCCTTCATACATGGTATAATGTCCCGGTTTAATACGGAGAAAATAATTATTGACACACAGTAATTACATATAATTTCATAAATTATATATGTGCAATTCAGTGTTTTATTAAACAAATACAGTAGCTAACCAAAATCCGATTGCTGATAATGGGAAATTACATTAAAGCCTATGTTTCTATGGTAGTTATTGGTCATCTGAAATTATATATATCCTAAAACATAACATAGAAAATTACTTTCCTGTGAAATAAGAAATACAATAGAAATAAAGTTAAGGGACATATTTATTTCGGAGCTTTCTGCAAGCAAAATTGCTTTGATACAAAATGAGTTTGATGTTACAGTGCTAACCGTCCACTCAAGCAAAAGAAAACCTCACATTTACATGAATGCACTTTATATTGATATTCTTACAGAATAATAGTTCAGGTACCCAGAATGTGTCTGGCCTCATTGAAAGCAATGGCACAGAGATGCTGCAAGGTATCGGAGTATCATATTACTGGCGAGTGCTTAATTAACTCTGTGAGTTCTCGGAGAGATGCTGTATAAATAAGGGCTCTGTGACTGTGGGTTTGTATTCCTTAGCAGTTCTGACATACCCCCTTCAGTGTTTGTTTAGTTAGCTCAACATGTGTAATTGTGTCTTTTGGCTTTTTAGTATACTCTTTTTCTTTTTTTTAAAGAAAAATCATGAGGTATCCTTTACTGTTAACTAATGTCATAGTGATAGGCCTATTTTATTCAGGTTGCAGAGACTTACTGTACATTCAGTACACTGTACATTCGGCAATTATTTTTAGTGTACTTTCTACACATTACTGTGTACAACTGTTAGTTTACATTAAAACTCTTCCCCCTTCTCACAGGATAAACAGGATAAACAAAAACAAATCTGACAGAAATTATACACATAAAATAAGAAGACAAATACACAAATAAGGCCATCTGCAGAATTAAAAATCCACCTCTTGCGATATTTCACAATAATTTCTATATAATATTTTACATCTTACGAACTTAAATACTTAATGCAAAAGGAAAAGACCTTTACGGAGCCAATCATATTATCTCTTCAAGGACTTGTCCAATTTGCTGGCTAGTGGCCTTCTCTGGGGAGTTGGAATTTTAGAAGGCTTGGCTGATCCTGGCCGAGAACCTGCTCGGGGTGTCGGTCTGCTCGTAGCAGGAACAGTCTCTGACATATCTGAGCACACAGACTGGATTTCTGAAATGTCAAAGTCAGATGCGTCACTGCCTCGGCGGCTACTTGACCTGCTGCCAGCCTTGCTTCCTGCTCGGCTTCCAGGTCTGCTTGGAGTTCTTCTGGTTTCTAGAAAGACAAAAAGATATCCGTCAGTATTAGTGGTAAGGATGGAAAAGGCGTGCAGGTCTTGACTAGGTCTTTGGCAACCCCAGAAATTCCTCATTGCACAAACTAAACTTTAGACCTCTGGCAGGCAAGCCAGATGATGATCGAGGCTCATCTTGATATTAAACAAGAGCGTAGAACAATGCTGTATCTCCCACTAAAGAGAAGGGAACGTGAGATCCAATGCTGAGACACAGTCAGTCACTAGCACATCTCATCACAAATGTATTGCCCTGGCAACTCCTTGACTTGCTCGACGTGCATTGACCATTCACTGAACTGCCAGAGCCTTTCTTTCCCCTGCCATTTTCTCAGCTATGAATTGAAAGAATTCAGGATGTGGCCCCTTCATGCATTCAGGATTTCCCACCTGGGAGATGCAGATGAATATCCCAATTCTTAAATGTGTACCCCTCTTTTTTAAAAAAAAAATCAAAACCACACGGTTGAAAGCTGCAAGTAAACACGGTCAGAGTACACATTCTCCTAACCAAAGGGCTGGGTACACGAGCTCTCAGCAGGCCTGCTGAAGTGAAAGCCTGCCCAGACAACGTGCCACGAAATAAAAACCACAACAAAGAATCTTAACAGACGAACACTAATGTGTTTTTTCATAATTTTCCAATTACTTATTGAATCTCTTTGATCTTGACAAATCTGGTTCCCTGTATGTGTGAAGAACACCAAGTTGAAACTGAAATCTCAGCTGGCTCATTTTTTAAATCACCTGTAACTTAAAAGACATCTACTCTTTGAACAGGATTTTCCAGTACTGCTCAGTGTGCTCTGCAGAGCCTAAGACGTGAGGAAAGCCAGTAGAGCTATCTTCTGTTCTAACCATCTAGCCCTCTCCCTTACACAGAGCTGCTCTGAGGACCCTGGTAGAGCATAGCTCCTCTGCTTTCTATTTTCATATACTTTTAAAAATCTCTATGGGATATTCTATTAATAAGGTCATCTCCAGCTGCTCCCTGCAGTTCTTCTTTCAAAAGAAATGGAAAAGTCACGATTAAGTGACCCCTTTGTTCCATTCACAGTTGAACACACTGCGAAGAGCTGAACCCTTTCTTTTTAAGTGCTTCTTCCCACGTTCCTTAGGCAGATACATTGGAGATACCATTGTCAAGAAGGTTGCAGTCATGGATTTGCACATCCAGAGCTGAACATACCTGCTGTGCAACCACGTGAACGAGCACCATTATCCTGATTATGTGTGCCCTTGGCAATACTAATGTGGAGACAGTAGGACTTTCCCCTTCTCATTCTTGTGACCTCTCCCTCACACGCTAATGTGACCCTAAGCAGTCAGGTGGAAGATAAAGCAAGGAGTCCAGACACTCACCTGCAAACTGAGCTCTAACTCTGGTAGCTGCTGTTGACAGAATGCCGCTGTCCTCTCCAGAGTGGAATCCCTTCCCTGATAGATATCCTGGCATTCTGAGTTTACTTCCTTGAATTGGTGTTCCCTATGAAAAAGAAAAAAAGAAAAAGAAGAAAAAGAAAAAGAAAAAGAAAAAGAAAAAGAAAAAGAAAAAGAAAAAGAAAAAGAAAAAGAAAAAGAAAAA